>JAODAL010037296.1:0-40596 GCA_025379985.1 Phyllomedusa bahiana
CCAATCTCTAATCTAACTAAATTGTAAGGTTTCACAGTTAATATAGAGGTTTCTCTTGAAGAAATATAATAATTTCGCTGAGCTGTTTGGACACAAGCAGAGCGCACGTCCTTATGCTCTGAGATGCTGAGAGTCTCTGAGGCTTGAACAGGGAAACGCTGTTCTATGTAAAACGAGGTCATGTGATTTTCCAGCCAATCGGCAACCATACACATCCCAGTCATGACGTCGCACACACATCTCACCCTGCTCTATCTGTAATCTGATTTGCTGGCCGCCAAAATATACAGGAAGCACCGAAAAGGCGCGATCTTAATAGATGATGCACAGATTTTAACCTAAATTATCGCATGATCTAAAAAATCTGATCACCATAAAAACTGTGCCGATTTCAACTTTGTCGATAATAATCGCTCAACACTATTCATTTTCCTTTGGTTTTTTTTGTGTGTTTGTCTTATGCTGGCTCCCTGTCTCCCTGATAAAACCTTGAAATTTAAGGGAGACACGCGTTGGATGGTATGGATGTTGTATTCAGCATAGGTTTTTGTTGTCTATATTTGTGGTGTATTTTGGTATTTAGTTTTTTTTGTATTGATTCACTCTTTTTGTTTTTTGGTCCTGTGTATTATCTGTCTTACACTGTTTAGTATAGTTAGGTTCATCTAGTGCAGGATCACCCCTTTCGGGGCGGGTACTCCGCGTATCTCTTTTTTGCTAGTATTGTGCTTTAGTACTTACGTATTAGGTAGTGAGATCTATTGTGTATGTTTTAAGCGTATCTTGGTAATAAATGTTAAGTTTTAAGTATATTATTCATACCCATAGGCATTTGGATCTAGTGGTTTGTGTATTTTCTTATGGCTATAAATGTCGTGTTTCTTATCTTTAGTTTTTTTCCCCCTACCTAGAATATTTTAAGAGGACTGTTGTTTTTCATCAAGAGAATGCCAAGAGTGTGCAAAGCAGTAATCAAAGCTAAAGGTGGCTACTTTGAAGAACCTAGAATATAAGACATATTTTCAGTTGTTTCACACTTTTTTTGTTTAAGTATTTTAATTTCTACATGTGTTAATTCATAGTTTTTGATGCTTTCAGTGTGAATCTATAATTTTTATAGTCATGAAAATACAGAAAACTCTTGAAATGAGAAGGTGTGTCCAAACTTTTGTTCTGTACTGTATATCAGACCAAAACAGTCCCAGAATAAGTTCGGAGATCTGGAGTCAGGAAAACCAGATGAATGTTACTATAAATCATATATATTATTCATATTTAGTGCCAAGTTTTATTTTAGAATTCACATTTTCTAATTTACAAGTAGATAGACATCTTTGAAATGTGATTAAATGTTCCGTAAGGCAATACCAAAAAAAAAAGCAAAGGGTTCAAGATATCTGCAGCAGAAAAAAAAGACATTTGTAGATTAAAGCATTTGACCCTTACAAAATACTTTGTACTAAAGGAATAGTACAATAAGTTAACTGAGAATTACTTAAATTTAGCATTATCACATTATTAAATGTACTATTATGTATATCTAATACTTCAAATTCACCCAATCCTTTTCTGAAATACTGATTTTACTTGTTCCACTCAACTATTTTTTTACATGTAATGTAAGTGTTAATGAATTATACAAATTAATTCTATTAAAAGAGCATTTGCTGTGTCTTTAAATTAAGCTCTTTGTTAACGAAGTTTATCTGCATCAAACAACCACCTAAATTGTTTACATACATAAGGGTGCTTTCACACAGCGCGTTTTTGGTGTGGTTTTTTGATGCGTTTTTTGTGCAGGAAGGTACAGCAATTAATTTATTAACACATTTTGCTTAAAAATAAAATATATTTCAAATATATGTGAGTTGTTGAGGAGCCTTAGGGCTCATCCCCACGGCAAAGGACAAAAACCGTCTGACAAAACGGCCGCAAACATGCCCTTCTCTACACACAAGATAGCAGTTACCATTATAGGTGACAAGGCCTTTGTTTATTGTGTTTAGTGAAGACTGTGTTAGTTAGGTGTGTACTCAATTATTACCCACTCATTGCACCTCACTATTATTGTTGTGCCTGTTGTGTAAGACTGTTATCATTTGTTGTCCCTAATAAATTTCACATATACTCACTAGGGCTAATTACAATGGATGCCAAATTACGTTCTTTTATCGCATTGTTATATTTTAGATACTATTCTGTGCCTTGATTTCATGGTGTGTTAGCTGTCAACTTTCGCTTTTCTACATCTGTAGGCTTTTTTATTGGGATGGAAGCAAGAGAACTAGGCAGAAACCTAGGTAAACACAGGTAGAAAATACATACTCCATAAAGATGTTATTTGTTAGGATACGAACAAGACCGCAGTACTAACAATCATTACTCAGCCAATATTCGGGTTTGAAATATATTTTCATAGCTAATATAGTGGGTTTATTTCCTTTTACTGTTTCATATATCTAGACATGTCAAACATGAATGCAACATTATACCTTAGATTATTTGTCCTTAGACTTTATTTAGTATTCAGCAAATAAAAATTCATAAAATGACTGTGCTCCTGACTCATAGTTATAATAACAAAATGCTAATCAGCTTTATATCCAAGAAATGTAACACAATTTATAATAAGTCAGGAA
Organism: Phyllomedusa bahiana; assembly: GCA_025379985.1. NCBI lineage: Eukaryota > Metazoa > Chordata > Amphibia > Anura > Hylidae > Phyllomedusa > Phyllomedusa bahiana. Next base: position 2,640 of record JAODAL010037296.1, read on the forward strand.
CAAATTGTAATTATTCTTTAGTATTCCATAAATGTGCATGATAGAAGATAATATTTTGAAGTTTACTTGGCATGTATTACATTTCAAGTGGTATTTTCTTGAAATTTTATGTCCATATGGTTTGGCAGATTGCATATGTGGGAGTATTTTTTCTGTTTTTCTATCTTTTCAATAACAGTTATTTTTCTATCTTTGTATCTTTCCACAACAGTCATATGCGTATATGAGTGATGAATTTGTATTGAGATGTTTATTCCCAATTAAATTAAACTCATATTTACTCATGTCTTCTTCATCACTTTAACACTAACTTAGACTTTATCTTTCTTTGATGTATCACAGTGGATCTGAACTCATCAAAATAGTAAAACCTGGTTTATAAAATGTCCTTCTGTGCCGTGCCAGTTATTGTGAAAGGACCTATACCTGGACAATTGTGTTATACATTTAATAAACAGATGAAATATACATTAAACTTCTATTTTTTTCTTCTTACATGTTTTAAATCAGATCATAGTGTCTTTTTCTTGTGTCTTTAAAAAAAAAAAAAAAAAAGAAAACAATGGTTGTAATGCTTTGTACACACTGGCCTTTATTAATCAAAATATATCACAAAAGAACTGTCCATGTCACCTGCAGTAGCATCAGAAGTTGTCCTGCAAAAATAAAAGCTGAATTGAGGTTACTATGAGCATCAAGACCAACTAGAATTTTATCATATGATCTCCTATCCTATCTTTCTAAAAAACTTTAAAATAGCTTAGTTAGTCATATATGAAGATTTGTGTGTTACTCATCCAAAATCTACTATACCATGCTTTTAATAGGTACCTAGGTAACAAGCTCCAATTTTATCTCAGTATTCTAAGACAATGGGGAACATTTACTGTAGCAATTGCACCAGAATTATGTGTTTTAGACAGTTTTTAAACAATTATGTGCAAACAAGGCAAAAGGGGCATGAGTGCACCAAAAGGGGCATTGCTTTACACAAAGTGGTGTCGCTAAGTTTGCAACACTGTTTGCCAAAAATATGGTGTAAAGTTCGCCAGCAGTGTCTAAGCAAGCATAAGATATATATTGATAAATCTGATGCATTTAACCTGTCTAGTCTAAGTTTAGACCGTTTAACCCCTTAACTTTGGAGCCAGTTTTGGTCTCTCTGACAGAGCCCCATTTTTGAAATCTGGAATGTGTCACTTTATGTGATAATAACTTTTTGACACTTTAACCTATCCATGTGATACAGAGAAAATTTGCAATATAATTTGCAAGAAAATTTGCAATATAATTTTTTTTTAACGATCAGTCCAGTTCTAATGTTATTTTGATTGGCCTGTATGTTAGATAGCCCCATAAATGACTTCATCTAAAAAACTACACCCCTTAAAGTATTAAAACAGCATTTAGGAAGTCTATTAACCCATTAGGTGTTTCACAGGAATTAAAGCAAGTGGGGGGTTGAAATTTCAATTTTTCCCCTTTTTTTGCAGATTTTCAATTTTTATCCATTATTCACAAGAACAGGGTAGATGTAATCAGGGAAATGTAACTTAATATTGATTCCCCAGATTCTGATGTTTTCAGAGATATCCTACATGTGGCCCTAGTACGCTACTTGGCTCAATCACAAGCCCCAAATAGGAGGAGCACCTACCGGACTTGGGGTCTCATTTTCATTACAATTTTATTTAGGCGCCATTTCAGGTTTAACAAACACCCCTAAAAAGACCCCATATTGGAAACTACACCCCTTAAGGAGTATATCCAGGGGTATAGTGAGTATATCGACCCCCACAGGTGTTTCACACATTTTTTTAGCGTTAGGCTGGGAAAATGATTTTTTTTTTCCAACAATCTGCAATTTTAACTGAAAATGTTGAATTTTTACAAGGAATCCTGGAAAAAAGCACCCCAAATTTTGTTACGCAATTTCTTCCAAGTTCGGCAATACCCTCCATGTGGGGGTAAGCTGCTGTTTGGGCACATGTCAGGGCGTACAAGGAAGGGAGTGTTATTTGGGTTTTGGAACACAGATTTTGGTGGGGCCATGTAGCTTTTGTAAAGCCCCCAAAGTACCAGAACAGGTAAAACCTTCCAGAAGTTGCCCCATTTTGGATTCAACACCTCTCAGTGATCTCATCTAGGGGTGTATTGTACATTTTGTGTGCACAGGTGTTCCATAGTTTTTTCTTAGTATTGGCTTGAAATGGGGGGGTACGCAGTTCTACCATTGTTTTTTGGGCTTCATTTTTACAGTGTTCGCCATAAGGGAAAAATGACAGGGTAACTTTACTATGGGGGTCGGTACAATTCAATGATATAAATTTTATATCGTTTTTTATGTTTTATTACTTTTACACAATAGAAATCGGTCTATAAAAAATTGCGATTTTATGTTGTCCTATTCTGACAGCCATAACTTTTTAAATTTCTGTATAGGGAGCTGATTATGGCCTTGTTTTTTGCGGGATGAGTTGATGTTTTTATTACTACCATTATGGGGTGCATATGATGCTTTGATCACGTTTTATTAAGGTTTATGTGATGCATTTTGAACAAAATACAGCTTTCCTGGTAGTGTTTTTTAATTTTATTTTTTACAGCGGTCACCGTATGGTATAAGTGACATGCTAGCTTTACTCAGCAGGTTGATACAATTTCAGCAATACCAAATTTGTAATTTTTTTATGTTTTACTTCTTTTACACAATAAAAACACCTTTATTCAAAACGGAAAACATGTTTTTGTATCGCCATAGTTTGAGGGCCATAACTTTTTTATTGTTCTGTGTATTGAGCTGTGTAGGGGCTTATTTTTTGTGGGATGAGTTGATGTTTTTATTGGTATAATATTTTTGGGGACAAGACTTTTTGATCAGTTTTAAATCCATCTTTTGAAAGGCAGGGTGACGAAAATACTGCAATCCCAGTGGTGCTTTTTATTTTTAACAGCGCTCACTGTGCAGTATCCTTGATAAGTTAGCTTTACTCTGTGGGCCGATACGATTACGGCGATACCAAATTTATATAGTTTTTTTTATGTTGAAGCACTTTAACAAAAGTGTTTTTATTGTGTAAAACAATATTTATGCATCGCTGTCTTCTGAGATCCATAACTTTTTTATTTTTTCGTATACAGAGATTTTTAAGACTTTTTTTTGTGGGATGAACTGATGTTTTAATTGGTACAACTTTGGTGTTTTTAAGAGTTTTTGATCGCTTTTTATTCCATTTTATGTGCTGCAGGATGAACAAATATTCTTTGTTTTTTTGTGTGGTTTTTAACAGCTTTCACCATACGGGTTAATTAATGTGACATATTTATAGTACAGGTCGTTACGCATGTGGTGATACCAGATATGGGTACTTTACTTATTTTTAATCTTTTTTGGGGCGATTGGCATTTGTAAAGGGGAAAAGGGTGGTGTACGTGTTTTTATTTTATATTTTGTGTGTGTGTTTCACTTTTCTAACTTTTTTACACTTTTTTTTAACTGTTCCCCATAGGGGATTTGCAACAGCACACTTCAGATTGCTGTTTCAAGGCAGACCAGTACACAATATTGCTGCTGTGTACTGGTCACCATGGCAACCGTCAATCACCATGCCCCCAATGCATGGTGGGCACGGTGACATCACAGACAACCCAAGAAGTGACTTTCACTTCCCGGGGCCATCTGGTAGGAGATCGCTGCCGCTCTTTCACCAGGAGCAGGCAGGAGGGGCTCACTCCTCCGGCCTGCGACTTAGCTCCGCCGTTCTTAATTGATCATCGGAGCTAAGGACGTATGCATACGTCCATTTGCGGGAACGCACTTCCCGCTAGGGCGTATGAGTACGTCCAATGTCAGGAAGGGGTTAAGTATAAGTACACAGTACACAGGATTGCTGCTGTGTACTGGTGTACCCCAGGGCAACTGTCAATGCGCCAGATCTGTGCCCACAATGCATTGTGGGCATGGTGACATCACAGACGACCCAAGAAGTGACTTTCACTTCCCGGGGCCACCTGGTAGGAGATCGCTGCCGCTCTTTCACCAGGAGCAGGCAGGAGGGGCTCACTCCTCCTGCCTGCATCTTAGCTCCGACATTCTTAATTGATCATCGGAGCTAAGGACGTATGCATACGTCCATTTGCGGGAACGCACTTCCCGCTAGGGCGTATGAGTACGTCCAATGTCAGGAAGGGGTTAAGTATAACCCATATCTTGATAAGGATTGTCTTACCCATTTTTTAGTTTTTTATTATATGCATAATAAGTAATTATACAATTTTCTAAAAGATACTAAATGCTTTATAAAAACTTCTGCTATAACTTTTTCTTAGAAATGGTTTAACACAAATTCCTGTCCATAGTAATGGCTCCTGTGGAGTAACTGTATGGACTAAACACTGCGTCAGTCATGTGACCTTCTGGCATTCAGTTAGCAGCCAGGTTACATGGTATATATGGGTAACTGAATATTAATATTGGGGCAATAAATATTATTAATATGGTTGCTCCAGCAAGTTCTTTATTGTGTGCATTTACTTGTATGATTGCTTTTAGGAATGTTATGATGTTAATAAAGTTAACTATTAGAAAAAAAAAACACATAAAACACATATTACTGTCTCTTGGTGATGTTATGTTGTTGCTGATTAAGTTAACTGTAAAAACAAAAAAGCACTGAGAGAAGACAGAGAAAATAATGCGTGAGTGGCGTCTCCATAGACACAGACAGCCTTGATAAGATGTTGCTGTTGGCAGAAATACTGGAATTCTTTCTGCTTCTGAATAAACTACTAATACTCACCTGGACAGTATTATCTGGATGCAAAGGGTTACATGACTGACACCATCATATAGTTAGTCCATTGTAGAAGGGGCATAACTAGAGAAGCCTGGGCCCCATAGCAAGCATTTGGATGGGGCCCCCCCACCTGACCATGAAAATTTACCAGGACTTAACCCTTTAATCCCTCCAAAGAAAAAAATATTACTCTTCATTTTTCTCCTCCTCACCTTCCAACAGCCATAACATTTTTACTTTTCCACCTACATAGACGTATGAGGGCTTTTATTTTGCGGGACTAGTTGTACTTTCTAAAGGTGACATTTTTTGTAGCATAGAATATACTGGGGAACCTCAAAAAAAAATACTAAGTGAGGCAAAATGTGAAAAAAAATCTAGTACTACAAGTACTGTAGATGGGATTGCATCAATTTAGATAGGGGTTACAATGTTAAAGGCGTTATCCACTTTTAGTTGGATATATTGACCTGTGGTCTTCTGTTCTAATGTGAGCATAGCTTTGACTGTGATTTGTGTTCACATAGTGCAGATGTGTTCTGGAGATTTCCTCAGTTATTCTATAACCATTGATGGTGTTTGCTTTTTCAGTTGCAGACATTACTGCAATGAATTTGCTGGGTGTGACAGAGCTAAATCATGGAGCCTATACAAGGGCACCCAGTTACAACATGTAATCTATAATACTTCTGTCATGTTAAGTTGCAGAGGGGACTCTGACCCCATTAGGCATCAGGACCAACATACAAGCCACTAGATATATTTCACTGAATGAGGATCACATAATTTCACATATCTTGAGCAGAATACATTTACCAATTAAAGAATTCTGTTTCCTCTTAAGATCCACTTAGTAAGCCTGCTCTTTCCTAAATTTATATTGTAGAGAACTGAATATTTTTAGCATATACACATAAACATATAAAATGCAATTTATGATGCAAAGTATTATACAAGTTACAACATGTTATGCTGCTTTGTTTTATATTAAACATATAGCAAAATATTTTTAAAAATGTAAATGATTTAACTAGATAACAATTCATCATGAGAACTGTTCACTTTTTGTGAATATGTATATGAAATCTTATTATTTCAAAATTATGTGAGCAATTAACATCTAATTAGATTTTTTTGCAACAAATTAACATATCATTTTATGCTTAAGCATTTAATTGGAACTCAAGGGGATAGAAAACTAGTTATAATAGATACCAGTACAAATGCAGGCAGTATTCTATGTCTGCTTAAAAAAAATTGCAAAATGGATTTCTTTAATATAATATGTGTCAGAAAAAATTTACTGTGGTTTTCTAACAATGCTCTCAATTGAATTAGCGTGTTTATATAATTTTCTGTGGTTTACAAGTGTTTACTCATCCATCCATTTTGTTTCTGCCCTCCCTTGGACTCTACTCAAACAGATCATGATCCTCTTGTCAGCAGCACCCTGATTATTATTCTATGATAAAACTTGGTAACAATTTATGAATGTAGTGCTGTGTGGTTCTCTACAACAGTAGCAAAATATAATACCAAATTCTGCAGGCCCACAAACTCAATCCTCAGTTTAAAACCACTGAGTTTATTTAGATTTGATCTGATGGCCACATCATTTTAGACCCCAGACTAGATACTACATTGATTCAGACCACATATACAGACTCCATTATTAGATGGACTCTAAGGGCGACATGTTCCAACACGCCAACGTTGTTTTTTTGGCGTATGTGTCTCCTGATTTTGTAGTGTACTCCAAGTGTACGGTGGTTGCCGGCGCCTTTTTTAGCCGTACATGTGCGCCACATTTGTATGGGGCTTACATTGTTGGCTGTTTTCTATGTGTGATCTTAGGCGCATCGCGGCATTTTGTCGTGCGTGAGTGTGCACCTTTTTCACCGGCTGGTGGCGTCAGATTTGCATTGTCTGAACTTTCGTCATTCGTGGGCAACTTGTTCTGCGCATTGATGTGTGCGAAAATGTGAGTACATAGCCTGGCGCTGTGCAAATGCGCCCCCTTTTTATTTATTGCTCCGAGGCTCATTGCAGAACGTCGTCCTATACTTATTTCTGGCTGCTGGTTGAAGTTGTAGATCACGCTCCTACTGTGGGCGCTCTGATGTTGTATGTTGCTCCCAACTCTGCTCCAAAGCCAAATGCTCCTAATTTACGAATGCGCCCCAAAAGCAATTATGACAAAAATTCGGAGGGAGCCAGAAAGGGCGCACATGCACGCGCCCCAATCCATACATGTGCCGCAAAGACAACATGCACCCCAAAACAAACCTATGCGCCATTAACAAATGCGTAGAACTAAAGAATGCGCCTAATTTTGAAGTGTACAAGCCAGCACGCCCAAACAGGCGCCCCAAGGAACACACTCGATGAAAAAGGCGCAACGCCTAAAACATTCCGACAGACGCAAACACAACCACTTTACATAACAAGCGCCGAACAAATTAGGAAATACATTTCGTGTGCACTATACTTTATGCCGCATTCAAACTGGCATACGGTCGCCACTTTTGGGACATGTTGCCCTAAGTCACTGTGCTGTGTTGGTGTTTCAGATGGGTGTCTTGGGAGAACAATTCAGTGTAAGAAAATTAATTATTATTGACAATATTAATATTTAAAAATAATATTATTGAACAACAACAATATTCTCACCTAGATTGTAAGGGGACTGTCAGCAAAGAAAGCACACCAACAACAACGCATATAAAAAGAAAATATATTATCCAGAATAAAATGGGGTAAAATTGGGTAAAAACACATTAAAATAATAATACAACAAGATTATAAAATGAACACCATGGATAAAATCAACAATAGGAAAACATATATTCACCATAGCATGTAAACTCTGCCAGGAGTTAGCCATTATTCTTTCCACTGCAGCAAATATTATAGATCTATTGCAGCCATCTCTCTTGAACTCCACTACAGGAGCAATGGAGGCAATGTTTTCCTAGCCCGAGCTTGTTGAATAGGAATTGGTAACAAGATTTTGAGAGCAATTAGTAACATTAGATCTAGCAATATTGCCTGCAGACTGAATTGCTTTCAATTTCTCAATTTCCCTCAAAGCTATTGCCAATTTTTGCTGCAACTCTTTGACTGAGTTATCAGCTGGTGGTACAGGGGCTTTTGCTTGCCTGAAGGTACTATTTCTTGAAATATGACCACCCTGACCACACACAAAACATGCTTGACGGCTTGTTCATTCTCTGAGAGGCCTTTAAAATATTGTAAGGGCTTCCTACCTGAATTTTTCTATGGGACAGGCGCTTCAACCGCTGCTACTCTCCCTTTATGAGTCTTTTCCTGCTCTTTCATAATTGCTTAAGCCCTTTTAAAGCAATTAATAATTTTTTGTGAACAAGTTCTGAACTGCCACAGATAAACCAACCAACCTGCGAATGTCTAGTAATGTCCTGTTGATTAATGCCCGTTTATATATGTCATCACTTTGTGAGCCTTGGGCACTAGCTGGTAATGTTAATTTATAAAGCAAAAATAAACTATCAACACAAGCTTGGACAGACTCCCTCTTTGTACAGTTCCCAAAACTAGTGGGATGATCATTTTCCTCAATACCAAAGGCTTTGAGGACTTCTTTTAAATGTGTTTATTAAGCACTTCATATCAAAATAACATCATATGACAGAATATGTCGTTACAATTTGAAGGTGCTACAATTTGTATCATCTGAAGTGCTTTTCCTTTTTTCTGTAAATGTTAACAAAAGAAATAATAAACAAAATCAAAACATTAATTCAAGACATGCTGGCACGTATGTCTTGCTATCTTCTATTCCGACTTATACCATACATAATAGGTTTATAAGAAGTCTCTTACTTGCGTGCATCAGTGCGTTCTCAGAAAACATTCCAAGGGTGTCCGAGTAGTTGGGTTATGTATATTAATGATTACTGTTTACAACATCTATTTAACAAAATGTCAACAACTCTGACCATGTCTTAAATAAGCCAACATACCGAGCCCATAAACCCTTTCTTGCAGCAATGATTAATTCCTGCAAGGTTCATTTTCAGCATTTCTTCTCTGATATCAGCTATTTTTCAATTTGTGTTAGCAAGCAGGCGAGCGGCACATGACCCCCAGGTTTTATTTTGTGATTCCCCTTATGTGGGCCTATATAGGCAGATCTCTCTGTAAGATCTATTGTTGATACCATGTCGTGAGACTGAAACAATCTTTTATGGCATTTTGGATTCTTGCCGGTAATAAAGTTATAAAACTGCCCCATATCTCAAAAAACTTTTGGGTGTGTGATTCTTTTTTCAATGAGGCCTCCACCCAATCCATCTTGATGATATAAGAAAGTTTTTCTAAGAACATCTTAAATGGCAGAGAGGAGTTGTTTGTCCATGTGTTCAAAATGGATTTAATCCCTGCCGCCGATGTCATGTAGAGGAGCTTCCTACTCCCCGGTGCACAGAGCGTCGTCTGGACATTGATGTGACTGAAAATGGCCCACAGTGGGTTGTTAGGTACATGATTTGTGAGGTGTTCTATCTTGAAGGACATTATTCTGACCCAAAACCCCTAGATCACCGGACAGCTCCACATGCAATGATAAATATCTTCTCCTGAGGATTTGCAACGGAAGCGTTGATCATTGTCAAATATTCACATTTGAAATCCTCTGACCCGGATTATGTACGAGTTGTAAAGACATCTCAAGGTAGGTAAAAATATACAACTATTGTTTAGGGCCCGGAGAAGAGTCGAAATCTCCAGGCTAGGATCATCCCTCACCCATTTACTAAGGCCCATATACGAGCCGTCGAAATTCAGAGGTGTATGTAAGAACCTATAAAGATATGATGTCAATCCCTGCAATAAAGTGCTGCATTTTAGAATCTGCCAGATTGCAGAGTTCCATTCATTTGGGGGTGAGTTGTGAAATGATTGTGTTGGTATAGCTATGTGCAATAAGATAGGAGAAAAATTAGATTTTAAGCCCTGGGAATCGTAACATTAGTTCCTCAAAAGAAAGCAATCTTCGCTTCTTTCTGTTCAGCATGTGAGTCACCCATCTAATTCTCCCTTTCCTCCAGTGTTCGAATTCACCATGTGGGCTCCCTCCCTGAAAGTCCGGCTTACCCCAAAAAGAACGCAACAATGATGCTTGAGAATGTAAATGACATTTCTTTTGCCATGCCTTCCAGGTAGCTGCCAATAAAGGGTTTGATTCAATTGGAGTTGTGATCCGTTGTGTGAGCAAATGCAAAAATCTGCGAATGTCTGTGAATACCGTCGTATATTGCAGCCAATCCAATGCCACCCGGATTAAGGCTGCCAAGTTGTATGCTCTTATGTTAGTTATATTAATACCTCCGTTTGTTCTGGGCTGTTGTAACACCAGACATGGAATCTGAGGCCTCTTCCCATTCCATACAAATCTAAGGTATAACGCATTTATGCGTTTCTCATCTTTGTGATGTATATTGGTAGGGAGTGTATGAGGTATAGAAGCTTAGGAATTTCTACCATTTTAGAGATGCTCGCTCTTCCTATATAAGACAGGGGTAGCTGTCTCCAGGCATTATTGTAAATATACGTAATATTGAATTAATATAATAGGTCAGGGTTCCTGGCTATCCACACCGCCATATAAGGAAGTATGGTGTCATACCAGTTAAAGGAGTATTGGCTTGCCCATCTGGGTCGCATAGGTCCTTTTAACATTAAAGCGCTTGTTTTATCCATGTTTATGTGATAGCCTGTGAGCGATCCTATCTCTGTTAAGACTTGGAGTGTCTTCGGGAGCGTATTTTTAGGGTCTTGAATTAACAGTAATACGTCATCAGCAAAGGCGGTTATCTCCACTCAATGGTTGAAAGGTCCTCCATTCCTTCCATTAGCTCAGAAGCATCGATGTTACAGCGTCCCGTTCTGTAGCCCTCAGTGTCGCGTCCACCGCTGCCCTGATATTTTTAACCGACTGTCTCCCCCTGATGAACCCCCTTTGTTCTGGATGTGCAATCAAGGGTAGAAAGGTTTACATTCTGGTGGCCAATATTTTGGTTAATATTTTATAATCACAGTTTAAGAGTGCTTGTCCTTGTCCAGTTTCGGTAAAAGAATTGTACACGACTCCAAAAAGTAATATCCATGGGACCCTGGTCCTGGTAAAGTGTGTTGTATAAGGACACAAGAGTTGGAGAAACCTGCTGAGATAAGAGCTTGTAAAATTCGATACTGTACCCATCTGGTCCTGGGGTCTTATTGTTAGGGGAGGAGACTATTGCCACCCTCACCTCTTCTTCTGTGATTGGGCTATCCAACATAGATCTTTGATCCTCCGACAGACCTGGCAAGGACTGGGATGCTATAAAGGAGTGGATTTTTCCTATGTCAGTCGGTGGTGCCCTGTATAAGTCTTCAAAACAGTTACTAAACAAGTTCGCTATATCCTCAGGATTAGTATGCATGGAATCGGACTGTGAGTCCCTTAGTGCTCCCACCTGCTTGCATGTATGCTGCGCATTAAGTAGTCGAGCCAAAAGCTGGCCAGGCCTATTCGCACTTCTAAAGTATTTGTTTTGGGTGTGTCTCACCAGCCATCCCGCCTGACTTTGGATAAAGGAATCCAGGGTCTAATTTATTTCCCTGTAAACATTCTCTGCAGTTTCCGAGGGGGACTCTGTACGCGTAGCAGTGCAGAATGGAGCCTCCAGAATTTCCCCTGTGCTTCCCTCCTTTTAATGGATATATAATTAATAAGGTGGCCCCGTAGAACTACCTTTGCAGCAGCCCAGAACCATGGCACATCTTCCATCTGCGCTAGATTGTCATCAACGTAGTTGGCCCATTGGACCTGCAGGAAGGATTTGAAATCCTCCAAGTGATCTAGATAATTTGGGAAACGCCAGAAAATGTTTAACCGTCGAATGACGGGTGCATGGTCCGATATAGTGATGGCATGGAGGGTGGAATGTATGGTGGCGTGCCATAGGTCTAAGGATGTTAGAAAGTAATCAATTCTTGAGAAGCTCCTGCACACCGAGGAGTAACAAGTGTATTCCCTAGAATTGGCATTCAATGTTCTCCAAGGGTCACATAGGTTGTGGGATTCTATCAAGTGTAAAATGTCCCTGGAGGCCAGAGAACTGGAAGCCCTCTGTGTAGTTTTGTCCAGCAATGGGTTTAAGACTGCATTGAAGTCTCCGCCCATGATGAGATGAGTGTCGTCTCTTTGTAGCAACATCGTATTAAGTTTGGCAAAGAAACTAGTGTTGGGTATATTCGGGGCGTAAAAATTCAGGAGCATGTATTGAGACCCTGCCAGCGAGATCCGTAACAGAAGAAATCTACCATTGTCATGAGCCAACTCCTCCTCAACCACTTGCCCCAGGTCTCTGTGGAACATGATCACCACACCTCTCAATTTGGAGGAGAAGCTCGTCATATAACAAGAGTCATGTCAGGGCTAGGCGGCGCTCAGTCTGCAGGGAGCAACAGTCTGCAGCAGCTGAATTGCGACCCCTCCTGATACACAGGCTTCTGGAAGCTGTGTAAGTGACAGAGGCCCAGCCACTCCGGACAGAGGGCGTGTCGCATCAGCCAATGGGAGGACCCGGAGGCCGCTCCAATCAGCTAGAGGGGCGGTGTCCGGGAATCAAATTTACCCAACCTGCAGGCTGCGCCTGCGATGTTTCCTGGCTGCCTTTTTACCTGCTCTTTGTTAGTTTGTTTGCTTGCTTATCCGTGTACCAGACCTCTGCTTGTTTCCTGACCCTGCCTTGTGCTCTGATTTTGTACCTTGCTCCCGTTTGTGCTTTTGACCCCGGCTTGTTTACGGTTTCTCTTGTTGGTTCTGATTTGTGGCTTGGCGTTTCTGATTGGTTATTGACTCAGACTGTCTGACCCTTCTTCCCCCTGACGGCCCCAGCACTTAGCAGCGCAGGTACTGTCACCCAGTTGGTGTCTGCCGCCTAGGGCAGTACGTCAAGTACACAGGGACAGTGGACTGGGTTTCAGTTAGGGCTCACTGTACCCCCCTTGACGTGACATTATCGCAGGCCAAAACCGTTACTGCTCTACCCTCACTATGAACCCCATGACAGCTCTGGTAGAACAGATGCAGGGGCTTACCCAGCTAGTCCAGGATCTGGCGCTGAGGGTACAACAGCAGGAGACTTCCCCTAGTCCTAGTGTCCCTGCACTACCATCCCCTCCTGGAGAACCCCCTATCCAGTTGCCTGACAGGTTCTCAGGCAACAGGAAGGCCTTTTTGGCACTTAGAGAGGGATGTCGCCTGTATTTTAGGCTCTGCCCACGTACCTTGGGCAATGAGGAGCAAAGAGTGGGAATTGTCCCTACTTCAGGGTACCCCCCAGTAGTGGGCATTCGCGTTACCACCTGATTCGCCAGAGCGGTCTCCCGTGGACAGGTTCTTTGCCTCCTTAGGGGTACTTTTTGATGACCCTGATAGGGAGGCCGTGGCCGAGGCTCAGCTGACCAACTTGAGACAGGGTAAAAAAAAACTGCGGAGGAGTATTGCTCCGAATTACGTCGCTGTTTTTTTCGTCTGGTGAACACCCAGCTCTTAGATGCCAGTTCAGATTAGGGTTAGCTGACCATGTGAAGGATTTATTGGTGGCTTACCCTACCCCTGGTACTTTAGATGATGCTATGGCACTAGCCTCTCATCTGGACAGGCGTTTTAGGGAGAGAGTTCGGGAGAAGGCTTCACCCCCAGTGGTCCACTCAATGTTCACTTCTACACTCGCAGTTTACGCTATAATCCCAGAGGAGCCAATGCGTCGGGACCTATTCTGCAACTGCTGCTAATGACCGTAGGACTTCTCGTCATATCCAGGGGTTATGCGTGACACGTCATCCGGGAGTGGTCCAAGAGGAAGATCAGGCTGGAAAACTCCAGCGCCTAGGTAATTTGCAGGAAGGTCACCTAGGCGAGCAGTTATTTCCAATTGTATCCAAAAGTTGCTGCTCCCAGTTAAGATTTCATACTTGTTGCTGTCTGGTTCTGGGAATGCGTTTGTGGATTCTGGGCCAGCTTCTAATTTTGTTGATGCATCCTTCACCAAACGTCTAGGCCTACCTTGGAGACCGCTATCTGATTCTCTGCGGGTTGTAGCCATTGACTCCACTCCACTAGCAAAGGGCACAATTCAACATTGTACTCCTGAGCTGGAGATGGTGGTAGGATCCATACATACTGAAAAGTGTATTCTATTTATCATGGAGGGGCTGCCCGCGGATGTGATTTTGGGGCTGCCCTGGCTTCAGAAACACAACCCGGTGTTTGACTGGAATTCAGGAGAATTAATCAAGTGGGGACAACAGTGGTTTGACAGATGTCTCCCTATCATACTGGGCAATACAGAGATGGAGCAGATTCCTGTGTTTTTTCGTGACTTTGCTGAAGTATTATCTCAGAAACAGTCAGAGATACTACCCCCTCATAGATCTTACGACTGTGCCATTGATCTATTGCCCGGAGTGAAGTTTCCAAAAGAGAGGATATATAATCTGTCAGGCCCTGAAAGACTAGCCATGAAGCAGTATAATACAAAAGCCTACAGAAAGGGCATATCCGACCTTCTGTGTCCCCGATGGGTGCAGGGTTTTTCTTTGTGGGAAAGAAGGATGGAGGCCTCCGTCCATGCATTGATTACCGTGAACTGAATAAGATAACAGTAAAAAACCAATACCCTTTACCTTTAATTCCAGATCTGTTCAACCAAATCCAAGGAGCAAAATGGTTTTCCAAGTTGGACCTGAGAGGTGCCTATAACCTCATCCGTATCCAGGAAGGGGATGAGTGGAAAACCGCGTTTAACACTCCTGAGGGTCATTTTGAATATCTGGTTATGCCGTTTGGGTTGTGTAATGCTCCCGCGGTATTCCAGAACTTGGTTAATGATGTTTTGCAGGAAATCATAGGTTGTTGTATGGTTGTGTACCTGGATGACATTTTGATCTATTCAAAAGATTGGTCGTCACACGTTACATATGTACGACAGGTATTGCAAATCCTGAAGGAGAATAGTACGACAGGTATTGCAAATCCTGAAGGAGTATAGTTTGTTTGTCAAACTTGAAAAATGTGTTTTCGGGGTGCAGGAAGTACCATTTCTTGGGTATATCCTGACTCCTAACTCTTTTTGTATGGACCCTTGTAAAATTCAAGCTATTCTCGACTGGGTCTGCCCTTCATCCCTGAAAGCCCTACAGCGAATCCTACGGTTTGCTAATTATTATCGTAAATTTATTTCTAATTTTTCTGTCCTAGTTCAGCTGTTGACTGACATGACTAAGAAGGGGGTGAAGATCAATAATTGGCAACCTGAGGCCATAGAGGCATTTGAAAAACTTAAGCAGTGTTTTGTATCTGCTCCTGAATTGATTCAAGCAGACCATAATAAACCCTTTGTCATTGAGGTTGATGCTTCTGAGTTTGGTGCAGGGGCGGTCCTGTCTTAGGGATACGCTACTATGACTAACCTTCGCCCTTGTGCCTTCTTTTCACGTAAATTTTCCTTAGCTGAAAGGAATTATGACGTTGGTAATTGGGAGTTCTTGAATATTAAGTGGGCCTTCGAGGAATGTGGCCACTTCCTCGAAGGTGCCATCAAGTCACGGTCCTTACTGATCATAAGAACCTCATCTTTTTAGAAAATGCTAAAAGGTTAAATCCATGTCAGGCACGTTGGGCATTATTTTTTACTCGCTTTAACTTTGTTGTTACTTACAGACCAGGTTCTAAAAATGTTAAAGCCGATGCGCAATCTAGAAGCTTCTGTGCCAGCCACGCTTCCCAGGAGTATCCGGTACCTACATTGCCCAAGGAGACGGTTGTCTCAGCTATTTCCCCTGATTTAGCCAATGAGATTAAGACCCACCAGGATATGAGACCTGCTAATTGTCCAATTTCGAAGGTCTTTGTCCCCACTCAGTTCCGGCTACAAGTATTGAAAGAATTCCATGATTTCGTGTTATCTGGACATCCTGGATTGTCTGGCACAAAAAGGCTTATTTCTCGTATTTCCTGGTGGCCTTTGTTGTCTCATGATGTTGAGGCCTATGTGGTATCTTGTGAAGCCTGCGCTCGGGCAAACTGCTCAGCCTGTAGGGAGCAACAGTCTGCAGCAGCTGAATTGCGACTCCATCCTGATACACAGGCTGCTGAAAGCTGTGTGAGTGACAGAGGCCCAACCACTCCGGACAGGGGGCGTGTCGCACCAGCCAATGGGAAGACCCAGAGGCCGCTCCAATCAGCTACAGGGGCGGTGTCCGGGAATCAAATTTAAATTCCCTGCAGGCTGAGTGCTGCACCTGCGATATTTCCTGGCTGCCTTGTTACCTGCTCTTTGTTAGTTTGTTTGCTTGCTTATCCAGACCTCTGCTTATTTCCTGACCCTGCCTTGCACTCTGATTTTGTACCTCGCTCCCGTTTGTGCTTTTGACCTCGGCTTGTTTACGGTTTCTCTTGTTGGTTCTGATGTGTGGCTTGGCGTTTCTGATTGACTCGGACTGTCTGACCCTTCTTCCCTCTGACGGCCCCAGCACTTAGCAGCGCAGGGACTGTCGCCCAGTTGGTGTCTGCCACATCAAGTAGGCAGGGACAGTGGGCTGGGTTCCAGTTAGGGCTCACTGTACCCCCTTTGACGTGATAAGTCAATCCATGGTGCCCTCAGTCCGGCCACTGCACCTTTTTTACAGTTGGTCTCTAGAATAAAAATGATGTCTGGCTTAAATCTCTTAAGGTGCGTTATTACCTTTTTGCGTTTGATAGGTGTGTTTGGACCCGCAACATTCCAACTTATCAAGTTGAGTGGGGCAGTCGTTGCGGTGTGTGGGGTGTTTTGATGTTGTGTCATTGTACATCAAATACCTGATGCATAAGTGAGATAACAGGTCCATTTAGGAGCCGTTCTGCCATCCCAGCCAGCAGAGGACTTCATCAGCTAAGCTTTGTTTAATCCTGGTGTAATACCACAGTACAGGGTATTGTAGTCTCAGAGGTTGAGTCAAGGATGCTTTCTTGTCACATTGTTTAATATGTGTCAATTATATGTATTGTGTTGTTTATCTTTGGGTAAGTGTTGTGTTGACCCATGTGCTAGCAAGGGTTAAGCTTCTTGCCACCTCACACCAAGTGTTTCAACACCTAGCTTCTGATTGAACAAGGGGGTGGAGCGGTCTCGCGCCAAAAGTGGCAGCTCGAGGCAAGAAGGGTAGTTGGGCTCAGTCTATAGAATGAGTAATGAGAAGGGTGAGGGAGACTGGTATGAAGCTCTGCCATTTGAGGGTAATTTGGGACGAAGAATACTGCATTCAGTGTGGAGTACCACAGATCCCAGAGGCTCTACCAAAACCTGCAATAGGAGAAGGAGGATTAGTCTGCCATCATACACTGGGACACTTCAAGTCTGTTACAAGGGGGATACATACAACTACGCTTAACAGGTACACCATATTACTGCTATGGTAAGGAGCTCCTGCAAAGCACTTCCCTGTGAATTGGGAGAATTGTGTATAAAAACTGCTATTTCACTGCTTAGAAGTTAATCATTTTAAGTAAAGATGGGCATTATTTTATCAACTACATTGCCTTTGTGTGTGTGTCTGCGCAACTGCACCAACCATTACAATCTTGGGTACCTCCCGGCCAGGTAGCACTACTACTCCACCATACACTAGAGGGTGTACCTGGGAGAACTTGTCCAGACTACTAATGATGCAGGTGCATTCCCCCTTGACAGCAGTGCTGCACCCAAGGGAGAGAGCCTGTAGATGCCTGTAACATGACAACTATTGCCAAAATCAATCACTCAGGCTTATCTCCTTCTTTGCCATCCCCTGGGTCACACTACATGATTTGGCGTCACGAAACAGGATACACATTTTATGCCTTCCAATAAAGAAATATCTACAGTAAAGTTTATCAATTCTGCAGCAATAAGAACCTGCAACCTGTCATTGAAACAATAATAGAGGGATCCTCTACCTCCAGAAACATTAGTACACCACTGGTTGGTTGTGGACTGCATAATGTGCTGAGAAACTGCATTCTAGCCCAAGAGGGGTTAACAGCATTATTTTCTGCACCATTACTGACAACTCCACCCCATCAGGGGTTAGGCCACCATGCTCAAAGGGCAAAACTCACTGTCCCCACCTACCCCAGTGGAACCTGAGGACTTCGCCTCCTTCAGGGGTTTACCCATTTGCAAGCGCTGCCTTCTTGATTTTTGGTTTAATTCTGACCCTCGTTCCATACATAAAAGTGATTAAAACCAAAATCTGTGAACTTTTTTTGCCAAATTCCCGTCACACTGTGGGGGTTTTTTCCCTATTCCCTGCGTGGGCCCTCCTATATACAACGTACAACTTTTTTCAATCCCCCTACATCGTGTACCACTCTTAGAGACAGTAACCTCATCAGACAAAGCTTCACCCTGCATCCCCCCACGTCTCTAACCCGCAGTGTCCCCACCCACACCGCTCATCACTATTTTCCCCCCCAACTTCCTTCTCTACTGCACTCGACAACTCTCCACCTACTGTCCAAATCCAACCTCACTACCTGTAACTTGACCCCCTGCCTCCACCTCCTCCTTGACCTTTTGCGCACATCCCAGCTCTCGCCCACTCTTAAACCCACATTAACCTCGGCATCTTCCTTCCTCCTTTAAACATGCCCTTCAAACCCATCCTTAAAAACCCCCCTCTTGACCCCCTTTTCTTTCCAACTATCGCCCCATCTCACTGCTCCATTCGCCTCTAAGCTCCTTGAGCAGCACGTCTATCTTCAACTGTCCTCTCATCTATCCACCAACTCTCTCCTTGACCCACTGCAATCTGGCTTCTGACCACACCACTCTACAGAAACCGCCCTAACCAAAGTCACCATCGACCTAGCAACTGCCAAAGCCTCACGCCACTACTCTGTGCTTCTCCTCCTAGACCTGTCCTCCGCCTTTGACACTGTCGACCACTCACTCCTCATACAAATCCTCTCTCCCTCGGCATCACGGACTTAGCCCTTTCCTGGATATACTCCTACCTCACTGATCGGACATTCAGCGTCTCTCACTCACACACCACCTCCTCCCCTTGCCAGCTCTCTGTTGGTGTCCCCCAGGGGTCTGTCCCGGGCCCACTACTCTTTTCTATCACACTCTTGGTCTGGGTCAACTAATAGCATCACATGGCTTTCAATACCGTCTGTATGCTGATGATACCCAACTCTACATCTCCGGCCCAGATGTCACTTCTCTACTTTCCCGGATCCCTGACTGTCTTTCGTCCATATCCTCCTTCTTCTCCTCACGCCTTCTGAAGCTAAACGTGGAAAACTGAATTCATCATCTTTCCACCGTCCCACTCCATCCCTCCACCTGATCTCTCTATCACAGTCAATGGCTACACTCTCTCACCGGCTCCACAAGTCCACTGCCTTGGGACAACCCTCGACTCCAATCTGTCCTTCAAACCGCACATCCAAGCCCTCACCTCTGCCTGCCACCTCCACCTAAAAAATATCTCCCGTATTCGCTCATTCCTTAACTTCGAAAGCACAAAAATACTAGTCCATGCCCTCGTCATCTCACGACTAGACTACTGCAACATCCTTCTCTGTGGCCTCCCAGCTAGCACTCCAATCCATCCTTAACTCTGCTGCCGTCTGATTCACCTCTCTCCTCGATACTCCTATGCCTCTCCCCTCTGCCAATCCCTTCACTGGCTTTCCATTGCCCAGCGAATCCAGTTCAAGTTAGTAACCTTGACCTACAAGGCTCTCCATAACCTCTCCCCTCCATACATCTCTGCCTTAATCTCCAGATATCTCCCCTCACGCAATCTCCGCTCCTCACAAGACCTTCTTCTCTGCTCTCCCCATGTCAACTCCTCACATAACCGTCTCCAAGACTTCTCCTGTGCTTCCCCTATACTCTGGAACTCACTACCCAAACACCTCAGACTCTCCCCCACTCTCACCAGCCTCAAAAGCAACCTGAAAACCCATCTCTTCAGGATTGCCTATAACCAACAATAACCCCACCAACAGTACACCGGCCCACAAACATGTCTGCCCCTCACATTCTGTCTCTTCCCACCTTTCTTTTAGAGTGTAAGCCCTCACGGGCAGGGACCTCTCTCCTTCTGTACCAGTTGTTAGTTATTAATTTGTCACCTTTGTACTTGTTTGACCTATGTTATGTATGAAACCTGAATGTACAGCGCTCTGGAACCAAGGGCGCTCAAAAATAAATAATAATAATAATAACCTTAATACCTGAAAGTAACAGTAACAGGAAAAATAGAAAAAGAACCAAGATGTCTGAAAAGGACCCGATTCCTAGCCACTCTGTGCCCACCTCGGGCCCCATGACATGGACTATGCCATATTACTTATTTACCCCATGGTTGCCCCATTATAAAGGTGCACCTCATGCCCTGAGGGGTTTCAGGGAGCTAAGGTTGTCTCTCTTCCAAATGTACCCCTTGTCTCAAGAGCAGCAGCTAGAGATGCTAATGGAGCAGCTGGAAGGAGCTGCCCTCCGGGAGATAAAGACCTGCTTTTATTCTGAGAGAAAAACTGCAGAAGTCATCTGACAAGTTGCAGACTGAGTTTGGGGTCTGTTCTCTGTCTGAATTGAAGATACAGTTCTTTGAGAGACAGCAAGGGCCCAGAGAGTTGTTGAGGGACTATGCCTATTCCTTGCAAGAAGCCATGAGGGCCATTACTCAGGCCTATTCTCTAGAGAAGGGCAATGCAGATCATGCCCTCCGGGAACATCTCATTGAAGGGGCTTACTCATAGCATATCAAAAGTCAGCTGAGAATGTTAGCAGAGCAGCACCCCATATTCCCTTCCTTTTTTTTATCATGGTTTTATTTAACACTAAACTCAGCACACTGCTGGTAATTTGTTGGCAAGAAGGGATGAGAATATTCCCATACAAACATCACAAACTACACAGCGGCTCAAAGACCACGCACAAAGGACACTCTTAAAGCACACTAATGAGAGAAGAACTATCAGAACTATAGTTCTTTTAAATTGGAGCTCTTGGAGCTGGTGCGGGGACTGAGAAATTCCATTATTACCTGGTAGCGAACCCTTTCACTGTGTATACGGGCAACAATCTGTTAGCTCATCTGAGCACTACCCAGCTCAGGGCCTCCAAACTTGCTAACTACCAGTTTATTGTAAAGTTCAGCTTCGGAAAGGTCAATACCAATGTTGATGCTTTGTCCTGGCTACCCACTGGTTTGGTCTTTCTATACAACAACTTTGTGTAATTACCTGCATCACACATTCAAATGCCAATCAGTCTACGACTAAGATTCATCTGACTGACTTATATAAAATCAATCAAAAGAATGTTTTGTTTGGGAAAAAAAACAGTCTTTACTGCATTCCTTTTGGTATGTAGAGAGATAAATGCACACTTATCTCTATACATTATTATAGGCAAAACAGTGTTTACAGTTCAGACAATTATATTCTTTGAAGTCTCACCCAGTTTTGCCAAACAGTATCAATGCAGATGGTCTTAGATTATATCAGTTATGAATGATAGAACCTATATATAGACCAGGCAACCATTTGTATAATCCTCCATTTACAAGTAACTATACAGCATAGGTTTAATATGTACACATTTTCTCATAGTTCACGTTTATGTATATCTTACAGTCCCCCAGTTGAGAGCAAACGAACTACAGAGAGAGCTCTCACAATCAAATTTTACTATACATACTAGTTCTTAACATTTTCACAGTGAATCTAAAAAAATAAATAATGAAAAATGTTTCAAAGAGTCCAAGTCCAGTCTCTGTGATAAGAAGTCCTTTATGCTTATGTGTAATTGGCTGTATTGGCCCTGAGTTTGAGAAAATGTAAAGTACCTTAATCTGAATCACACACTAAAATTCATGAGATCTTCCTTTGTTGAGTATCCTGGTCTATAGTGATGAGCGATTACGTTGACTATCGTCATCGGGTCGATAGTCGATATCGGCAATTATCAAGACGATTTCCGATAGTCGATAATAGATTATCGCCGATGACCATTAAAGTCTATGGGAGAGGAACAACACCTTCATTCTTACACCCAAACAGGCCTGAAGAAGCTGGAATTAACATCCACAACAGTCAAACGGATACCTGCTACATCTAAGGCAACACACTTAGGTTATAAAAGCCACAGAAAAAAAGTCACACACCATTCACTATCCCTGTTTTGCACCACAGCCTGACCCTTAAACCTGCATCACCCACAAATTAAAAAGTGCCAGAAGGCAGTATGATTTGAACCATCATTTTACTTGAACTGGACATTGAATATCCCTGTCCTGGGCCACAGCATGAGCCCCAAACCTGCATGACTCCCAGATTAAAAAGTGCCGCAAAAAGGAGTCTTTCAACCACCATTTTAGTTTCACTGGACATAGACTATCCTTGTCCTGGGCCACAGCATGAGCCCCAAACCTGCATGACCCCAGATTAAAAAGTGCCGCAAAAAGGAGTCTTTCAACCACCATTTTAGTTTCACTGGACATAGACTATCCCTGTCCTGGGCCACAGCATGAGCCCCAAACCTGCATGACCCCCAGATTAAAAAGTGCCGCAAAAAGGAGTCTTTCAACCACCATTTTAGTTTCACTCGACATAGACTATCCCTTTCCTGGGCCACAGCATGAGCCCCAAACCTGCATGACCCCCAGATTAAAAAGTGCCGCAAAAAGGAGTCTTTCAACCACCATTTTTAGTTTTTACTGGACATAGACTATCTGTCCTGGGCCACAGCATGAGCCCCAAACCTGCATGACCCCCAGATTAAAAAGTGCCTGAAAAAGTAGTCTTTGAACCACCATTTTAGTTGATCTGGACATTGACTATGCCTTTCCTGGGCCACAGCATGAGCCCAATTCCTTCATTACCCCAAGATTCAAAAATTCCAGAAAAAGGAGTCTTTGAACCACCATTTTAGTTGAACTGGACATAGACTATGGTTGCCCTTGGCCACAGCATGAGCCCCAAACCTGCATGACCCCCACATTCAAAAGTGCCCCGCAAAAAGGAGTCTTCAACCACCATTTTAGTTTAACTGGACATAGACTATCCCTGCCCTGGGCCACAGCATGAGCCCCAAACCTGCATGACCCCCATATTAAAAAGTGCCGCAAAAAGGAGTCTTTCAACCACCATTTTAGTTTCACTGAACATAGACTATCCATGTCCTGGGCCCACGCATGAGCCCCAAACCTGCATGACCCCCAGAATAAAAAGTGCCGGAAAAAGGAGTCTTTGAACCACCATTTTAGTTGAACTGGACATTGACTATACCTTTCCTGGGTAACCTACATCTGTTCAAGTCTTCCTGTACCTCCCTTGTACAATTCAGAGGAATATTTGTATCAGCAAATTTTGTACATGCAAGTTTTTTAGTACTTTAATTCTAGAAAACACTTTTTTAAAAATAGGATGGAATCAAACCGTCTTTGTTTCTCTTTTTTTTAATGTATAAAATTTGGGTTGTCTCACTACAGGAATTGTTTAGCTATGTTTAAAGATTTTGCAAAAACAAGTCATTTTGCAATATGTGTCCATTAACAGTGTCCTACCTATTCCTGTTTCTGACAGCACCATCCCCCTTGAGCCACTCTTGACAATTGTGAAGAACAAATGTCTGTTAGAAACCACATTTTTTACAATAGGCCCATGTAGCTAGCTGCATTTAAACAGAAAAATGCCCCCAAAAATTCAAAACATGACCCTTGAGCCACTTTTGACAATTGTGAAGAACAAATGTCTGTTAGAAACAAATTTTTTTAGAATACGACGTGTAGTATTGCTGCAATTCAAAGCAACATGACCCCAAAAAATTATAAAAATGACTTCTCAGCCACTGTTAAAAATTGTGAGGGAGAAATGCCACTTAAAAGCCACATTTCTGTTCCAAAGGACCATGATTATAGCTGTATCTCACAGCACCATGACCCCAAAAAATTATAAAAATGACTTCTCAGCCACTGTTAAAAATTGTGAGGGAGAAATGCCATTTAAAAGCCCATTTCTGTTCCAAAGGACCATGATTATAGCTGTATCTCACAGCACCATGACCCCAAAACCATTGACAATGCGAAAAATTCTAAAGATGAAGTGAGTAAATGGAATACGGTTTTGTCATGAAACCTTGCTGTCTTTTACAGTCTCCTCACAGCAAAACCAGCAAAATGAACATTTGGGAACTGAGAATAAAAATTGCAGTAAGAAATTATCATTTTAACCCCTTAAGGACCCAGCCTTTTTTGACCTTCCTGACACAGCGCTATTTTTAAAATCTGACATGTGTCAATTTATGTGAGAATAACTTTTTGACACTTTTACCTATTCATTGATTCAGAGATTGTTTTCCCGTGACACATTGTGCTTTAAGTTAGTAAAAATTTCTATCCATACAATCCTTGTTTGTTTGTGAAAAATATAAAATTTCAATGAAAATTTGGAAAAATTAGCGATTTGAAAATTGCAAAATTTCTGCGTGCAAGACAGATAATTATTCCCCCACAAAATAGTTTATAACTAGCACTACCCCTATGTCCACTATAGGTTGGCAACATTTTTTAAATGTCTTTTTTTTTTTTACGACATTAGAGGGCTTAGACACTTAGTAGTAATTTCTCAAAATTTTCAAGAAAATTTGCAATATACATTTTTTAGGGACCACTCAAGTTCTGACGTGGCTTTGAGGGGCCTGCCATGTTAGTTACCCCCATAAGTGGACACCATCTGAGAAACTGAACCCCTTAATGTATTTACAACACTATTTAGGAAAATTTGATAACCCTTCAGATATTTCACAGAAATTAAAGCAAAGTGGAGGTGAAATGTCAAAATTTCACTATTTTTGCCGATTTTCAATATTTATACGGTAAATGTGACCAGGTAAATGCAACGTAATATCAATTCCCCCAGGTCTGCCGTTTTTAGAAATATCCCATATGTGGCCCTGGTGAATTATTTGGTACCCTAAGCCCCAGAATAGAGGAGCACCTACTATACTCTGGGCCCCCCCCCGGGCCATTTTCAATACGATTTTATTTAGGCGCCCTTTCAGGGTTTTGGGGGCACCCTAAGGTCTAAAACTTAATAAACACCCCTAAATAGACCACATATTGGAAACTACACCCCTTAATGAATATATCCAGGGTGCATTGAGTATATAGACCCCACAGGTGATTCACAAAATTTTTTTTAGCATAAGGGTGTGAAAATTAAAAAAATAATTTTTTTTTCAATAATCTGCAATGACGTATGGATACTACTAAGGTCGTTAAGCGGTTAAAAAAAAGTTTTCAAGAGGACCATTTCTGTTTGAAGAGGAATGTGAAGAAGACCGGCAACTAATCGGTGACCTCGGCAATTGGGGCCACAACATCATCAGAGATCCATGCCTGATTCATTTTGATGAAAGTCAAGCGATCCACATTATGTGTGGCATGCCGGATGCGTGTGTCTGTAATATCTACTCCAGCTGTGCTGTGGGTCCGCTCAGGTATGACGCTGGCTGCTGGGCAGGACAACACCTCTATGGCGTGGCGAGCGACTCGGGCCATTCATCCATTTTTGGGTACCCAGAAGTCAATTGGGTCCGGAACACATCCAAAAAAATCGGTGTTGAGACGCAGATAGTCGTGCAACATGATCTTAAGCTGGTCTCTGTGTGTTGTATGTATGCCCTGCATTGCATGCGTTAGTGAGGTGGTAATAAAGATTGCCAAAGGTCACCCATTAGGCTTCGGCTACCTTGCCTGCTGCTGCCGCTACGGCTACTTGGCACTCTACTGCTGTCACGTCGCTGACGTTGTTTCACCGTGACATTTGAAGAACGGGAAGCAGACGCAACAGATGTCTCCAGTTGATCAATCAGCAAGGTCTCCATTTCCTGCATTTTACTCTCTATTTGGGTGGGTAGGAGGAAAGTGCTGAGTTTTGTTTTGTACCCGGGGGTCCGGAGGGGGGCCACCCCCGTAACTGTTGTTCATTTTGATGGCCTTAAAGCGAGGATCATGTTGGAGAAATGGAGCATCCAAGCACTCATGTGAGGATGGAGCCTTGATTTCCCAAGCCTCTGGATCGAGGGGCACTAGCAAACTGATCTTCCTCATCTTCCTCCTCCGCCTCAAATTCGCGCCAACCTCTTTCCAAGGCAGGGAGGTCGGTAATGTCGGTGTCTAGGAATACCTCCTCCTCCTTCTCCTCCGCTTCCTCCGGCACAGCTTCAACACTTACCTTGCCTCAGATGATGCACCCTGAGAGCTGATGCACCGCCTTGCACTAGCCCTGGACCCCGAACCACTGCCTAATGAAGACCGATAAAATTGAGAACTCCGGGGCCTTGTTTTTTGAGGGAGATAAAGGCTCCTTTCGATCTGTTCCTTTCCTCCTCCGTCGTGGGGGCCCTTATTTTAGATGTCCAACGTCGTTCCAGAACTAAGATCACCACAATGACAGCTACAAGGGCTTGTCCCACTGACCATTTTGGGGGGCTTCTTCAAAACGGCAAGGTGGTGCAGAGCTCTTTCACCTGCCTCCACTCTCGGGCTAAACACCCCGGGGCCCGCCCCGTGCTTGTCAGGCCATTGTCATTCGTATGCTAATGGCATTGCGTTGCTGCCAAAAACCCTGAAGCATGTGGGGGGTGGAAATTCCAGCTGTTTCCACGTCAACAATAAAGGGGTTGGGGGGACCGGGTTTGACGCTGAAACCAGCCGGGTGGGACGAAGCAGGGTGCAAGGGCGGAAGTCGAACTCAGACCTACCCTTTCCCTTTAGCAGGCAGCCCAAACCCCGGTAGGGTTTAAATTTCGGGACGATAGGTTCTGACAGGGCCGGAAAAGGGATGTGCTCCACCCTTCCGTTTAAGGGGGCCAAGATTTCCCCCGATATCACACCCCACCTTCCTGACTTTCTTTCCCTAGCCAGGTCGGTCTGTTGGGGAGCCCTCCACAGCTCCTGACCTGTGTGTGGGCGGTCTCCAAGCCCGGCATCGGTGGGGCCCTTTTTTTGGGCCAAGTTTCCCCCTCCATTTCAATCATCATTCGCTGATGTACAGACATGTTGGTGGGGGTTTAAACCCCTAATTTTCTTGCCTCTACTGGGGTTTACGGAAAAGGCCATAGCACGCTGGGTGAATGGGGCTTGCCAAAGAAGGCCCGGGCTTGAGGGTCCTGGACCTTTGTGACGGCGATAAAGGGGGGGGGTTTCCCCTGCCCGGGGGCTGGGGGAATCATATCACGGACTTCTGCGCCCGCCCTCCCCCTTTTTGGGAGGAACCCTATTGACACTCCCCCCATCGTCTTCCTCTTCGTCATGATAAGCCTCGAACAAATTCTGCGGAAAAGACACGAGGGTCCGCAATGTCGTAATCATCATCTCATCAACACAGGTGACTTGGTCGTCCTGACTTTCTGCATCCAGGAGCTGCGAGCTACAAGCAAGAGGTACTGCAAGGCGTTGCCGACCGCCCGGATTTTTGCGATTGGGACCGGCTTCCTTCTCCTCCTCTGATGGCATCAGTAACTGGGCGTCAGAGCAGAGAAAATCATCCTCTTTGGCCTCTTGATCTTTTAACATGCCTTCTGCCCCCAATCGCATTTTTGTCATCAAAGAGGTCTTCAGAAAAAGGATTATCCACAGTGGTAGGTACACGAGTTGACATTTGGGCTCCCTTCGCTTCATGTTGGACAGATCTGATGATGCTGATGACGACACTTGTGGCCATGACTGGGGGGACAACGAGTTAAGACTGCGGATGCAGGTGCATTAACCACTGAAGAACAATTGGCGACGCTGTTCGTTACTGAGATTCACAGGGCCCGACCCACGATGACAGGCCTGACGTCCTGCAAACGACGAGCCGCTGGCATGCGTGTTGTCGCCAGCACTAAAAGGTGCACCTTCTCTCGTTCCTCTACCTCCATGTCCTACCCCCCTCTTTGCTCGCTTACCACCTGCATTTCGCTCCATGTTCACAAATATAAAAATTTGAGAAGGTATGGAAGAGTTTTGGAAAGTCTCTTATTAAAAGACGGCAACTCACAGCTATTCTCAAATCCCTCAAATCAAAACACAATTGCTGTATTCAAATTTTAAGTGCAAGGTGCCTCTATCAACAAAGCTGGACTGCGCCAAAGTGAAAAATACACCTATCTGAAATGTATACGGATAATAAAATGTATTTTTTTGCACCTATCAAATATACCGGCAGTGAATACAACATTGCTATATTTAAATTTAAGTTCAAGGTGCCTAATAAAACAAACCTGCACTGCGCCAAATGAAAAAAACACGTATCTGAAATGTATACGGATAATAAAAGGTATTTTTTGCACCTATCAAATACACCGGGCATGACAAACAAATTGCTGTATTCAAATTTAATTTGCAAGGTGCCTCTATCAACAAAGCTGGACTGCGCCAAAGTGAAAAAAAACCAATATTAAATGTATAAGGATAAAAAAAGGTATTTTTTTAACCTATCAAATACACCGGCAGTGACTACAAAATTGCTGTATTCAAATTTAAGTGCAAGGTGCCTCTATCAACAAAGCTGCCCTGCACCAAAGTGAAAAAACACCTATCTGAAATGAATACTGATAATAAAAGTGGAGTTTTGCTCCTATCAAATAGACCTGCGGTGACTACAAAATTGCTGTATTCAAATTTAAGCGCAAGGTGCCTCTATCAACAAAGGTAGCCTGCGCCAAAGTGAAAAAACACCTATCTGAAATGTATACGGATAATAAAAGTGGAGTTTTGGCACTATCAAAACACACCTGCAGTTACTAGAAAAGATCTGTATCCTAATATATGTTCAGGCTGCCCAACATACAAGTAATATTTCACCAGAAAACTGTTAATAAAAACCATTGCAATGCAATGTCTCAACCAAGTCTGGGCTGCACCATATCCACTCTCCTTTAAAGAGCTTTTCTGTGTTCGCCCCCCCCCCTCCGCTCTCCCTCGTGACTTTACAGCGCTAGATGCTCCTTTAAAATGCTCAGCCAAAGTACCTAAAATCTGCAAATCTCTAATCTACCTAAGTTCTAATGTTCACAGCTAAAAGCATAGCTGTCTGTGTGAACAAATAGAACACTTTCGCTGAGCTGTTTGTACAGAGACCGAGCACACATCCTACTCCTATGAGACACTGACACACACTGATGCTGAAAGGAAGGGCTGTTCTATGTAAAACGAGGTCATGTGATTTTTCCAGCCATCGCAACCATACACATCCCAGACATACGTTCGCACACACAGCTCATCCTGCTCTATTCTCTAAGCTGATTTCCTGGGCCGCCAAAATGACAGGAAGCACTGAAAATGGCGCGATAAATTTAAAAGATTATGCCAGAATTTTCACCTAAATTATTGCGTGATCGAAAAAATCCGATCAACATAAAAACCGTGCCGATTTCAACTTTGTCGATAATAATCGCTCAACACTACTGGTCTACCTATGCATTCATACCTCTATCTGTTCATCAACCTATCTATCATTTGTATAATTACAACATAAACAGAAGGTGATGGAATGGACTTTGAGAGAAGGTGAAAGAAATTCATGGAGTTCCTATGTATATAATTTTTTAGCATTGCTTCTATAGCACTTGGTATATATATACTGACTTAAAGACTGCCAATGTGTTTTTTGGTGTCTATGAAGCAGTAGACTCTTCAGGTGTCCTGTGCCATACTAGAGTGGGTTCTCACCTGTCTAATGACAGCCTAGCTCATGTTTAAACAGATTGCTCTGATGTAGGTTGTTACACATTTTGATTGCCAGGGTCCTCCGACCTTCAATTACATTTTCTAGGTGATGCAAATGGAGACTGGAGAACTCCGTGCAGTTAGCTCAAAGAACCTATAAAGGATCCAAGAGTAGTGTTGAGCGATTGCGTTGGCTATCGAGATCGATCGTTTGTCGATAGTCGGCCGCTATCGATAAGGTTTTTTCGATAGTGAGCATCGATTATGGGCGATTACCATTAAAGTCTATGGGAGAGCAACAACACCTTCATTATTACACCCCAAACAAGGCTGGGAAGCTGAAATTAACATCCCAACAGTCAAATGGATACGTGCTACATCTTAGGCAACAAAACTTAGGTTATAAAATCACAGAAAAAAAGTCAAAAGACCATTTACTATCCCTGTCTTATTTCCACAGCCTGACCCTTAAACCTGCATCACCCACAAAATTAAAAAGTGCCAGAAGGCAGTATGATTTGAACCATCATTTACTTGAACTGACATTGAATATCCCTGTCCTGGAACGCAGCAATGAGCCCCAACCTGCATGACCCCCACATTTAAAAAGTGCCGCAAAAAGGAGTCTTTCAACCACCATTTTAGTTGAAACTGGACATTGACTATACCTGTCCTGGCCACGCATGAGCCCCAAACCTGCATGACCCCCACATTTAAAAAGTGCCGGAAAAAGAGTCTTTCAACCACCATTTTAGTTTCACTGGCATTGAATATACCTGTCCTGGGCCACCCGCATGAGCCCCAAACCTGCATGACCCCACATTTAAAAAGTGCCGGAAAAAGGAGTCTTTCAACTCACCAATTTTAGTTGAACTTGACATTGACTACCTGGTCCTGCCACATCATGAAGCCCCAAACCTGCAGAACCCCCACATTTAAAAAGTGGGCCGGAAAAAGGATCTTTCAACCACCATTTTAGGTTCACTGGACATTGACTTAAACTGTCCTCGGCCACAGCATGACCCAGACCGGAGTTACAGTGGGGCGGTGAAAGCCAGCCGTCCCGTCATCTATAACACGCAGGTTTAAAATGCCCGATACGCAAAGCAACGAAAACTGTCGTGCTGAAGCTGATGCAAGCGGAAGTTGTGAGAACTCCAGCCTTCTCTGTACACAGTCATTTCCCTGTTAGCGCTTGCCTCCGTAGAGTGTGGACCAATTTGAAGCTTCACATGAAAATACTGTGGTTAACCTCTCTGTTACACCCCAGTGCCCTTTTATCTTGACATTCTTGTCTCATATTACTCACGGTGCTGAGAAATGGTCTCTGTACGTTGTTCCTGTCCGTCTCCATACTCCATGTTCCTCTGAATAACCTACATCTGTCAGTTTTCCTGTACCATCCCTTGTACAATTCAGAGGAATTTTTTTACCACTATTTTACATGCAAGTTTTTAGTAGTTTAATCTAGAAACCACATTTTAAAATAGGATGGAATCCCACCATGTCTTTGTTTCTCTGTTTTTCATGTATGAAATGTTTGTCTCAATAACAGGGATTGATTAGATATGTTTAAAGTATCTTTGCAAAAACAAGTCATTTTGCAATATTGTCCATTAACAGTGTCCTACCTATTCCTGTTTTCCTGACAGCACCATCACCCTAGCGCCACTCAGACAATTGTGAAGAACAAATGGACTTTGAAACAACATTTTTTAGAATAGAACCTAGTAGTATAGCTGCATGTCACAGCAAACATGCCCCAAAAATTCAAAGCATGACCATTGACCACTTTGTCAATTGTGAAAACAAATGTTCCTGTTAGAAACGAACATTATTTAGAATAGGACCTGTAGATAGCTGCTGTCACAGCAAAATGCCCCCAAAAAGTCAAAGCATGACCTTGGAGCACATTTGGTCAATTGTGAAAGAACAAATGCTTGTGGGGGGGGGGGGGGTTAGAAACAACATTTTTTTTATAAAGACCTGTAGTATTTTGCGCATTTCAAAGCACATGACCCCTAAAAATTATAAAAGGACTTCTCAGACTCTGTTACAAATGTGAGGGAGAAATGCCACTTAGAAGCCACATTTCTGTTTACAAAAGGACCAAGATTATTGCTTGTATCATCACAGCTACAGACCCCAAAAAATTATAAATATACTTCTCAGCCACTATAAAAATTGTGAGGAGAAATGCCCAACTTAAAGCCACAATTTCTTCTGTTCCAAAGGACCATAATTTATAGCTGTAATCCTCACAGCAATGACCCCAAAAAAATTATAACTATGACTTTCTCAGCCACTATTAAAAAATTGTAGGGAGAAATAGATGCCACTTTAGAAGCCACAATTCTGTTCCAAAGGACCGATAATTAATAGCTGTATCTCACAGCAACAAGACCCAAAAAAAGTTATAAATATGACTTCTCCACCACTTATTTAAAAATTGTGAGGGAGAAATCCCTTAGAAGTCACATCGCTGTCCAAAGGACCATGATTATAGCTGTATCCTCTACAGCAACATGACCTCAAAACCATTGACAATGCAAAACTTTCTTAAGATAAAAGAGAGTAACTGGAATACGGTGTTGTCATAAAACCTTGCTGTCTTTACAGTCTCCATCACAGCACAACCACAAAATGAACTGTTGCTAACTGAGAATAAAAAATGCAGTAAGAAATGATCATTTTAAAAAAAAGTTTTCAAGAGGACCATTTCTGTTTGAAAAGGAATGTGAAGTAGACTGGCAACTAATCGGTGACCTCGGCAAATGGGGCACAACATCATCAGAGATCCATGCCTGATTCATCTTGATGAAAGTCAAACGATCCACATTATCTGTGGAAAGCCGGATGCGTTTGTCTGTAATGACTCCTCCAGCTGTGCTGAAGGTCCGCTCAGATATGACGCTGGCTGCTGGGCAGGACAACACCTCTATGGCGTGACGAGCCAGCTCGGGCCATTCGTCCATTTTGGATACCCAGAAGTCTATTGGGTCCGGAACACATGCAAAAACATCGGTGTTGAGACGCAGATAGTCGTGCACCATGATCTTAAGCTGATCTCTGTGTGTTGGATGTGTGCCCTGCATTGCATGCGTCGGTGAGGTGGTAAACAAAGATTGCCAGAGGTCACCCATTAGGCTTCTGCCACCTTGCCTGCTGCTGCCGCTACGCCTACTTGGCACTCTACTGCTGTCACGTCGCTGATGTTGTTCCACCGTGACATTTGGGGAACGTGAAGCAGACGCAACAGATGTCTCCAGTTGATCAATCAGCAAGGTCTCCATTTCCTGCATTTTACTCTCTATTTGGGTGGGTGGAAGGAAAGTGCTGATTTTTGTTTTGTACCTGGATCCAGGAGGGTGGCCACCCAGTAACTGTTGTTCATTTTGATGGCCTTAATGCGAAGATCATGTTGGAGGAAATGGAGCATCCAAGCACTCATGTGAGAGATGGAGCCTTGATTTCCCAAGCCTCTGGGTCGAGGGGCACTAGCAAACTGATCTTCCTCATCTTCCTCCTCCGCCTCAAATTCGCGCCAACCTCTTTCCAAGGCAGGGACGTCGGTAACATCGGTGTCTAGGAATACCTCCTCCTCCTCCGCTGCCTCCGGCACAGCTTCAACACAGCCCTGACTTGCCTGAGATGATGCACCCTGAGAGCTGATGCGCCACCTTGCACTAGCTCTGGACCCCGAACCACTGCCTAATGAAGACCGATGAAATTGTGAAACTGTCGGGCCTTGTGGATTTGACGGAGAGAAAGGCTCCGTGTCCGCATCTGTGTCCGTCTCCTCCTCCGTCGCTGGCGGGACCTGTTGTTTCAGAGTGTCCAACGATCGTTCCAGAACTAAGATCACCACAATGCTCATGCTGACAAGGGCATTGTCCGCACTGACCATTTTGGTGGCTTCTTCAAAACTGGCAAGGATGGTGCAGAGCTCTTTCACCTGCCTCCACTCTCAGTGGTTCAACACCCCGAGGTCCGTACCGCTGCTTGTCAGGCCATGTGTCACTTCGTACTGCGTAATGGCATTGCGCTGCTGCCACAATCGCTGGAGCATGTGGAGGGTGGAATTCCAGCGTGTTGCCAGTCAAACAATGATACGGTTGACTGGGAGGCCGAGCTGACGCTGCAATGCAGCCAGGCTTGAACGAAGCAGGGTGCGAACGGCGGAAGTGCGAACTCAACCTCGAGCCTTCTTCAGCAGGCAGTCCAGACCCCTGGTAGCTCTTTAGAAATTTCTGGACAAGGGACCAAAGTTCATGACATGTGCCTGGCAAGGGATGTTGCTCCATCCTACCAATCTTAAGGGCGGCCAGCAGTTTTCGCCCGTTTAACGCACACCACTCACCTTGCCTGGCCAACAAGGTTCTGTCACCACCATCGCTGCGGACTCGTTGCTATTATAGCCGTCCAACATCTCCTGACCTGTGGTGGACGGTTCACCAAGGCAGATTTATTTCAACACGGCCTGTGTCTCTGGGCACGT
The DNA here is from genome assembly GCA_025379985.1 of Phyllomedusa bahiana. Lineage (NCBI taxonomy): Eukaryota > Metazoa > Chordata > Amphibia > Anura > Hylidae > Phyllomedusa > Phyllomedusa bahiana. The sequence goes on from JAODAL010037296.1 coordinate 36,723, forward strand.
GAATGCCACCTAAGGACCTTGGGGAAAGAAGCCCGTGCACCATCCCTGCCAGTTTATGAAGAGCGGACAGCGACCGAGCCTTATAGAACACCATGACCCCCCAGTAGACATCCACCAGCTCACCCATTGATCAGTCACAGAGAAATAGCGGTCCTTGGCCGTGCTTACTAGTCATGTGTCGGTGGTGATATGGACAATACTACACTAGATGCAGACAACGGTCTTGAAATTTTAGATGACAAACTTGGCTGGCAAGGGCAGGACCGGCTTTCCTGGCAAAGAAAAGCCTGCTCGCAATCAGGTATTGGGGGCAAGCGAGGGCCCATGTATGTGGCGGAACCCATTGTGGTCCACCAGACGAAAGGGCAACATTTTCCAAGGCAAAAGCCTGGCAATGCCGACATTCCGGCTTTTGGCGTTGGGATGGTGTGGGTTAAAGTGTTTTCTTCGCTACCAAACCTAGGAAGACAGAAGGCTCGGCTGCTAGACTGGCCGCTGTACGGCGTGCAGTTCGTCAAACTGGCGGAAGGAGAAGTGTATGATGGTTCTCTGTTGGTTGCTCTGTTGTACTCGTCGACGGTGGAAGGCTGAAGCGTAGTCGATCCCTGATCATGACTCTGATAAGACATGGGCAGCTGAGGAACGCTTGTTTGTGCAGAGGAGGAGGAAGGCGGAGACAGAGGTGTGACAGAGGTTGGAGGCCCGGCGTCGACTGCCTTTTTTGGCCAAAGTGTTCCCTCCATTACAACTCATCGCATTCGCTGCATGTGACAAACATGTTTGGTGTTGGTGTTAACCACTTAATGTGTTCTCCTAAACTTAGCGATTACTGCAAAAGGCGGCATATGACATCGCTGGTAATCAGAGGCTTGCTCACAGAAGGCCCAGGCTTGAGAGGTCCCTGGACTCGCCTTTTAGACGGCGATAAGTCGAGGACGGGTTTTGCGCTGACCGTGGCTGTCGGAATCATATCAGCGGAGGACTTCTGCGACCTTATGCCCTTCCCTTTTCCTGTGGCGGGACCCGTATTGAACACTACCCCATCTTCTTCCTCCCGTCCACAGATGAAGCGCTTCAATCAAATTCAGCGGAAAAGACCAGGAATGGATCCGCATGTCTTCATCATCATCATCAACAACACAGGTGACTTGGTCGGCCGACATTTTGCATCCAGAAAGCTGCGGGCTACAAATCAAGGGGCACTGCAAGGCGTTGCCGAACCGCTTCCGGGATTATTGCCGATTGACCGGGTTTTTTTTTTTTTTTCTTTCCTTTTTCTTTTTTCCCTTCCGTCACCTCCTCTGATGTCATCAGTAACTGGGCGTCAGAGCAAGAGAAAATCATCCTTTTAGGCCTCTTGATCTTTAAACTATGCCTTCTGACCCCAACCGCATTTTGTCCACAAAGAGGTCTTCAAGAAAATGGATTATCCCAGTGGAGGGTACACGATTTTTGCCATTTGGGCTGCTCCATGTTGGACAGATGCTGATGATTGCTGAATGACGACATTTGTGCCTGTTGACTGGTAGACGATGAGTGTAAGACTGCTAGATCAGGTTGCATAACCACTGAAGGACATATTTGGCTACGATGGTTCGTTACTTAGGAAATCACAGGGCCATGACCCACGCGATGACAGCCTGACGGTCCTGCACTGACAATCCGCTGGATGCGTGTTGTCCGCCTATTCCCCCACTGTAAGAGCACCTTCTCTCGTAACCTCTACTCCATTAGCTACCCCCCTCTTATTGCTCGCTTATACCACCTGCATATCGCTCCATGTTCAGAAATATAAAAATTTGAGAAGTAAAGAATAGTTTTTGGAAAGTCTCTATTAAAAAGACGGGCAAATCACAGCTATTCTCAAATCCCTCTAAACAAAACAAAATTGCTGTATTCAATATTTAACTGCAAGGTGTCTTCAACAAATCTAGGCCTGGTCAAAAGTCCCAAAAAACACGTAACTGGATATGTTTGTATAATAAACTGTGATTTTTTGCACCTTTCAATCACCTGTGGTGAAATAGATTTGCTGATATTAAGATTTACGTAGATGCATGCGTCAATGAACAGTTGCGGTAGCACAAAAGTCAAAAAAACACTAACAGTTTATGTTTTGATAAAAAATAAACTTGTATTTTTTTGCACCTTATCAATTGACCTGTGGTGAATATAGAATTGCTGTTTTAAGGTTTTTTCTTATTTACGTAGATGCTACGTCATGAAACAGTGCTGGGATCGCAAAAGTTCAAAAAACACGTAACTGGTTAGTTTTGATATAATAAACGGTATTTTTTGCACCTTGTCAATTCACCTGTGGTGAATATAGAATTGCCTATTTTAAGATTTACGTAGTGCTGCGTCAATGAACAGTGCTGGGTGCGCAAAAGACAAAAACACGTAACTGTGATTTTTCGTACGATACACGGTATTTTTGGCAACAACAACCTGTGTCAGACTACAAGATTGCTGGTTTTGTAATTTAAGTGCAGTTGGATATAACAACAGTCACAGTTTAATGGTAAATTGAAACACCTATCTGAAATGTATAAATGATAAAAAAAGTGGAGTTTTGCAGCTAACAAAGATACCTGCAGTTACATAGAAATGATGATTAACATATAGATCAAGGCAGCCCAATATCCAGGAAATATTCAATAGCAAACTGTTAATAAAAGAATATTCCACTACAATGTCTACACACTAATCTGGTGAACTTTATCCAGTGTTCGTTATATATAGAGCTTTTCTGTTTATGGCCCGCTGGCCACACCCCCCCCCCCCCCCCCCGCTCCCACCGGCCGTGATTTACAGTGGAAGATTCTGTCATAAAAATACTCTAAGCTAACTACCATAAAATGTTCAAATCCTAATCAAACTAATAGGAAGGAACACATCTAATAGTAAAGGTTTCTCTGTGCAGAAATAGACTGAATTTTCTCTGAGCTGTTTTGGCCAGCAGTCAGAGCCAGATCCTATCCGTATGACACGCTGAGAGAACACTTGATGCTGAAACAGGAAACGCAGTTCAATGTAAAACGAGGTCATGTGATTTTTTCCAGCCAATCGCAACATACAACAACCCAGGTTGTTCCCCCCCCCCCATAGACGTCGCACACACAACTCACCCTGCACTAATTCTGTAAAACCTCATTTGCTGGCCGCCCAAAATTACAGGAAGCGCCGAAAAGGCGCGATCTTAATAGATGATTGCCACAGATTTTAACCTTAATTATCTCATGAACTGAAATTTCCTATCACCATACAAAACCTTGCTGATTCACTTGTCGATAAAACGCTCAACCCCACATAAGACCAGACCCTTCTCCAGGATCCTGCTCACTATAACTTGTTATTATATATACATTAGAAATGTAACCAGTCCTTCTCAATCCCGGTCACTAGAACTTGTTATATTATTACATCTAGAAATGTACCAGATCCCCCTTCTCCAGAATCCGAGGTCACTATAACTTTGTTCTATTATTACAATCCTAGAAATGTATCCAGACCCCTGACTCCAGAATCCCGGTCTCTATAACTTGTTATATTATTACATCTAGAATGTATCCATACCCATCTTCCAGAATCCTGTCACATAACCAGGTTATATTATTACATCTAGAAATGTATCCCAGACCCTTCTCCAGAATCCCGTTCACTATAACTTGTTATATTAATACATCTAAATATGTATCCCAGACCCATCTCCCAATCCTGGTCACTATAACTTGTTCTATTATTACATCTATAAATGTATCCAGACCCTTCTCCAGAATCCCGGTCACTATAACTTGTTATATTATTACATCTAAGAAATGTAACCAGACCCTTCTCCAGAATTCGCCGGTCACTACACACATTTTCTAATTAT
>JAODAL010037297.1:0-40595 GCA_025379985.1 Phyllomedusa bahiana
CTGCTCATCGTGGTTGGGGACTGGGGTGGCCCCAGGGCTGCTGTGTAAGAAGCCAGAGATCGGGGCACACTGGGGCGACCTGATCTCTGTTTTCAAAACTGCACATTCAAAAAGTATACATATATGAATATGCTAATACATTATAAGTGTAAAAAAAAAATTACCCCTTCAGGAGAAAAAAAAAAAAAAAAAAAAAGTAACAAACATAAAAAAGTGTAAAAAAAAGAAAATAAATAAGAAAATAAAAACAAATATATAATAATTAACAATAATTGTGCATACATTACACACACAAAAAAAACCTACACATATTAGGTATCACATGACTGAAATTACGAGAATTAATCTAACAAGTTATTAAGTGTGAAATGTAAATAGGAAAAAATTAAAAAAAAAAAAAAATTTAAAACAAATTCTGCTTTTATTTAAAGCAAATTTTTAAAACTTTTCCCCCCTAAAACTAAACTTGTCTCGAATAAAATGGGGCCTCATAAAAGGGGTCATTGAAAAAATAAAAAAGTTCAACTTTAAAAACGAAAGGGAGGCAAAAACTAAAAAAAAATTTTTGGTCATTAACTACTTTTCAGGCGTTTGGCTTAAGGGGTTAATCTTTCAGATCCTGTGTTGATCACAGCTGCAACATTTAAGTGACTAAGGAATAGTGTGCACTGCTGCTTTGCCGGTTTGGCCGTAACAGGATGTAACAGGAGAGGTGTAATTTTACATCTTTCTACAATATCCAAATATTGTAGTATAGTGTACAAACGATCCTGCCCCCAAAGGGGCAAATACCCTAAGCTATGTTCAAACGGTGAAATTTGGGGGCATAATTACGCCCCCAATTAGCGGATTTTGGGAGCTCTCACGAAGTCACCTATCTCCCCCCCGGTGTATTGTGGGGGGGGGGAGGGGGAGACAAAATCCTTACCCTAGAGAATTCCGCGCTGGTAGGGGACCCGCGGGACCACCGCAAGCGGTGGTGAAAGCCTACCAGGGGGAATCTAAGTAAACCCAGTTTTCCCCAAGCCCGCCGCAAAGGGGGAGGGAATTCTGCGTGGGGAAATACAGTCGCTTCCACTGGCAAATTCTTGCGGGGGCAGCCAAGGCATTCGGGGTACAAAATAAAGCGACGTAGGCTAGTCGGGGCAGGCAGGGGGCAGGGCAGGGGGCAAAGGTTTGTGGTCAGAAACGGGAGCGAACGGTTCGGTACACGTAACGGGAACTGCAGGAAAGTTTTCCCCCCTCCAAAGGCTGTAGGGCACAAAAGATCCGGGCAGGTAAAGGGGAAAGGGAAGGGGGTAATGGGGGTCACCCCCATCTTCCCAATAAGGGCCCACGGGCCCCTTTTAAATCTAAAGAACGGCGGCGCGCGCCTAAGGCGTGGGCATGCGCCCCCGGGCCGGCATGGAGGGGCAGGATGCGGGAACGGGTCAAAAGGGACGTGGGGGCAGGCAGGGGCAGGGACCGCGGAAATACCGCCCCAACACTAAAGGGGACGGGCGGCACAGTGGCCCTCCCAGCGGGGGGGCTGGGGGGCCACTCGGAAATTTTCCCCCCCCCAGGCCTCCCCCTCTTTTGGTCGGGGGAACCTCAACCATACCACGGTCCAGGATGTTCTCCTCGGCTCCCCGTTTCTCCCCACCGAACCCTCCCAACAACAAAAAACCCGTCATCCCAAAACCGACTTCATAGCCAAGATTCCTTAACCGCAAATATGTTGGAGGCTATGCTTCAGGAGAGGGGGATACTTTTCGGGGAAAAGCGGTTCAACACAAGGGGGTTTCAAAGGGGTACATGAAACATTTGGGACCCATGGGGGTAGTAAAAGTTTTTATCCACGGTTTGTCCCCCTCAGGATTTCAAAGGGTCCAGGAAGTGTGGGCCCAGCTTTAGGGTATTTTCACCCGGGACATATTTGGCCGGACAGCCCCCCTTGTCCCAGGCGAAAAAGGGTCGGAGCCGGTCTCCTTTTCCTTTCCAACTGACCCTTCAACGGCACCCCCGCACGCTGTAGGGCCCCCGACAGTCTGCCCAAAGGGCAGATAGGTCGTGAACCAAGGGCATCTATGGGGAAAACCTCAGGGGGAGGAGGGCAAGGGAAGGAAGGGCGGGGGTCCACCATATACAACAAAAAAGGGGAGACCGCCTAACCCCCCATCCAGCGAATTGTACAAAAATTGGCCCCGGTAGGAGGTTGGGCCCAAAACACCTGGGGACCCAAACAAAAAGACGAATAGGCCCGAATCTATTGACCCTTTCTACCTGGCCGTTAGATTGGGGTGGTGCCACAAAATCTAAAATTTTAACCTCAACCCGGGGGCAAAGGCGCGGGAGAACTTTGACACAACGCACCCCCCGATCAGAAATGTGGCCGGGCAGACCGCAGGCGAAAAAAAAGTTATAAAGAAAAGGAGGGGAAGAGGTGCGGATGGAACCCGGGGAAGGGGGCGAAGTGCACATTTTTTTAAAACCATATAATGACCCCCAAAACCGGGGTTTTTCCCCAAAGGGGTGGGAAATCGGTGATGGAAAAACCATCGCCACATGGGGCCATGGAGACTGGGGTAGGCAAAGGGTTCAGCACCCAAGGACGGGGGGGTGGGCCTTATTCCGGGGACAAAATCACAGGCGCCCCCAAAGTCTTTTTATCTTTGGCCCAAAAACCAGAATCATTGGAAAGATCTTCGGCTCCAGGAGTCCCGCCAACGACAATGTCCCCCCTTAGGCTCTCCTGCGCACGGGCGGCCCAACGAGGTCTTGCCGGGGGTACTGCTAAGAGGACATGGCCGCTTGGGGTCAGGTGTTTCCCGGGGGTATAAATGTGTTGGGGTGCGGCTCCCCCTTTCCATGATGTCCGTGCGCGGAGAGAGATCCCCCCTGGCATTCTTTTTGGGTGGGCGAAAAGGGTCCGGGAAGTTGAATCTCGAAAAAAAAAGAACCACCAGCTTCCGGGATTTGGGCCTGGGGCCGATGGAGGGTTTTGGGGGTTTTTTTGGTCCGGTTACCTCGAAAGGAGACGACTCCCCCAAGATGACGCCACTCCCCGGGGCCCTCTTTGATAGCAATAACTCTCGTCCCCCAATAGCTAGTTCCCCTCACCGCAAAATCTGGGGAAAGAACCCGCAGGGGAGGTTTTTTTCCCTTGGGGCCCTTTTTTATAAACGCTCCGGCACCCACCGAAAAAAACATCCCCCTCCAACGAAAAGGGTTCTCGGGGGCAGGGCTGACAAAATGGGTGCGGAACAAGGCCCACTTAAATTGAGAAGGTTTTTCGGCCCCTGGTGGCCAAAATTTTGGAAACCCTCCTTGGTGAAGCCCCCAATTGGGGCCACCGTGTAAGAAGTGGGTATAAACTACCCTAGTAATTGGCAAATCCCAAAAAACTTTTATGGCGCGAAACCAACGGTCGGGCCATTGCGATAGCCGACCGCTTAGCGGGGGGCCATTTGCAGGGCCCTTGGGGGGAGACAAATAACCCAGAAGGGGGGACGGATTGATGGAAAAAGCCTTTTCCAAAATTTTGGCGTAAGGGGGTGGTTGCGAAGGGGGTTGCAGGGCCCCGGGGCCCCTGAGTGATGGGGCCGGGGTCAGGGGAAAAAAAAAAAGAGTCGTCCAGGTAAACGAGACGCACGTATAGAAAGGGGCCCTGAAACATGTTTTTCGAAATCCTGAAAACCCCGGGAGCGTTCCAGGCCCCAATGGCAACATAGATATTCAAAGTGACCATCGCGGTATTAAACGCAGTCTTTCCCCTCGTCCCCTCAGGGTCCTAAAGGTTTTTAGCCCCGTGGGCCAAATTGAAAAGATCTTGGCTCCCTGATGATCAAAAAGTTCCGTGATTAGTTGGGAAGGGTACTGGTTTTTTACGGTAACGGGTTCAGACCTCGATAGTCATGCGTGACAGAAACCACTTTTTCTGAAAGAAAAAAAAACCAGCTCCGGGGGGTGCGAGGCTTGAGTACAAAACCGTTTTGGGGAGGTTTTTTACGTGTACCCATGGCCTGGGGCTCTGGCCTAGACAACGGGGAACTCTTCACGAGGGGACTGGTCCCCGGAGGAGGTCAATGGGACAGCATAGGGGGGATGAGGTGGAAGAGATTCCCCGGGCCCCCGCTTTTCAAAAACATCTGCTAGCCCGGGATTTCTCGGGGAAGGCCTGGGAGGGGGCCTGTTAGGGGCGTGGGGGAGGGGTGGGTGCCCTGGCCGGGAACCGAGAGACAGCACTCCGGCAGTCTGGACCCCCCGCAGAACCTCCCCGGTTTTTTCCCGAGGGTAGGGGCGTGGGGCTGCAGCCACGAAACCCAAGAGAATCGCTGAGGAACCAAGGGGAAGGGCGAAAAGGTATCTTCTCCTTTGTAAAGCCCCCACGGGGGGGACAGTGGCTTGGCATGTACCGGGGGGCCCACAAGGAGCTCCCACTAATGGGGTATCACCAAAGGGTTCTCCAGCGGGTACCAGAAGACATATGGGGCCCCCAGGAGCGTGGATAAAGTTCCCCCTGGATAAGTCAAGAAAAGCAGGCACCCAAAAAAAAAAGAGTCCGGTACCAACGATAACCCTTTTACTTCCATAGAAAGGGTTGGGGAAAGGGAAGAGTTTTACACCCGGGACGCCTCTCCCCACAGAACCTAAGGGCGGGCGTTTCCCTGCCCGCTGTGGCGATGGGGGCAGCCATTGGAAAGGATCCGGGCTGGCACAATTTCTCTGCCCGACAGCGGACAGTTCCTGTTTGGCAAATGTGCCCCGGCCCCTAAGGGCTTTTCATCGTCGGAAAACGGTGGAAACTAGGTCTTTAAACCGAGCCAGGGGGGAAACGGCATGGCCGGGGGCGAACACTTTTCCGGCGAAAACTCCTCTGCCGCTCGGCCCAACATCGATGCGTAGCCAGGGGGGATCAGTTCCCTTGGAAGACGGGGTTTTCTCTCCGCCGGGGACCTTGACCCTCCGGACAAGTCTTTTTTTTAAAAATGGGACACAGGGCGGGGTCATTTTTTTTGTCACTCCGACCCAGGGCCGAACTGAACCGCTATTGCCAACCCAGGGGGGTCACCCCGGGGAAGGGTTTAGTAAGGGTCTCTGAGAGGATTCCCCTGCCCGGGTCTTTTAAAACAGCGGAACTCGGAGAGGAAGGCTGCAGGCTGTAGCACCGGTCGCTCCCCTCCCAAGAGGGTTTTGGCCCAAACCCGAGCCTTTACACACAGACGACCACAAGGCCACCTTCAGGTTCGGGGGGTTTGACCAGCCATTAACTTATGTACATAACACGGGTAAAAATCCCCTGCACAGTTTAGGGGCCCCTTCAAACTGTGGGTAGCGGTTTCCGAAGCCGGAACCCTCGGGTACGGGGAGGCGTGCCACAGGGGAGGGGTCGGGGGCTGTTGGGTTTGCCAGGGGCTGCTGAGCATGGCGGGCAAATGGTTCACTCTGACTTGTTGCGGATTCCCAATACCGGGGAAGCACCTTGGGGGGATCCATGGCCGGATTTTCTGCAGGCGCTGGTAGTGGGGGCCGGTGGTGTAACACCCCATACATCGCATGACCCAAGCAAACCCTATCAAAAAATGGCCAGTGTGGTGTCTTGCTGGGTAGTCTGGGGGCGTTTCCAGGTGGTTCCGGGTGGTTGGCGACGGGCAGTCCGTCTCCCACCTCTTATATTGTTATGCAGGTCTGATTTAAATGATTTCATGTTTGTTTTTTTTTGTCAACTAAGGTCTTAGACCCCCTAGCTACAATATAAGAAGGATGATACACATTCAACCATCTGGTTGAGCTGCAAAGTTGTAGCAAATGCTTGACATATTTTACAGGATTGTAATAGGGCTACATTTGAGGTTCATATTATGGCTGTGCAGGGCCGGGACAAGGCATTTTGGTGCCCTAGGCGAGTACAGCCAATGGCGCCCCCCCCCTCGCTCTCAAAAAATACCCCCCCCACCCACACACAACTTCCTCTCACCCCTGCGCCATGTCCCTGTCATAATTTTCTGCACATTCCACATAGCTCCCGTCCATCTCCTCAGCATCACTGCACAATGAAAATCACCCTGACAAATTTGCATTTTCAAAATCGCCCCCCCTCCATATGACAGTGAATACCCCTAAATAACAGTCACTAAATAATCCACCGATACAGGGAGCAAATCTACCAGATCAATGTTTGTTACTAAAAAACACTCCTACAAAACCAAGACCCAAAACTATTACTACTTAAGGGCTCAAAAAATTTCCGGGCCAGACCCTGACCAAACGCCACCCCCACATGTGACTATCAGCTGTACACAGGCTCTGATTACATATACCACCGCCAAACAGTGACCATATAGTGGTAGATACTAGTTGTATGTAAAAACGCTCTGCAGACATATAAGTGATTACCTGCAGTTACATTTAGTAACTCACCGGAACGTCTTTTCTGATCACGTCTTCACTTTCCCTTCTCTCTCCATCCGTTCACACCTTCTTGCTGTTGCTCCCGCCAATACTTGTCCCTGAGTTTTGGACACAAATATCTTAGAATCCTCACATTTCCAGCAACTCCTTAATTATAGGTATAGCAGTCCCTAAAGCCAGACAGGTATATAGATATCCCCCTCTCAGTCAGGCAGGTATATAGATGTTGTCCCCCTTAGACAGGTAGGTATATAAATATAGGGCAATCAGGCAGGTATATAGCTAGGGGCTAGCAAATAAAATAGCTGGGGGTTCAGGCAGGCGTATGGGGGCTACGGGCAGGCGAAATGGGGCCACTGGCAGGTGTATAGGGGCCACAGGCAGGCGTTAAGGGGCCACAGGCAGGCGTTAAGGGGCCACAGGCAGGCGTTAGGGCCACAGGCAGGGGGTATTGGGGCCACCGGCTGGGGTTTGGGACCTCAGGCAGGCGTATGGGGGCCACAGGCAGGGGAATGGGGCCACAGGCAGGTGTTTAGGGGCCACAGGCAGGCATTATGGGGGCCGCGGGCAGGCATTATGGGGGCCGCAGGCAGTCATTTTAGGGGCCGCAGGCGGGATATAGGGGGCCACAGGCAGGCGTATGGGGGCCACAGGCAGAATATAGGGGGCCACAGGCAGGCGTATAGGGGCTCAGGCAGGCGTACGGGGGCCACAGGCAGGCATATAGGGGCTACAGGCAGGCGAATGGGGGCCACAGGCAGGCATATAGGGGCCACAGGCAGCCGTACAGGGGCTCAGGCAGGCGTACGGGGGCCACAGGCAGGCATTATGGGGGCCACAGGCAGGCATTATGGGTGCCGCAGGCAGGCATTATAGGGGGCCGCAGGCAGGCATTACGGGGGCCGCCGGCAGGCATTATAGGGGCCACAGGCAGAGTATAGGGGGCCACAGGCAGAGTATAGAGGGCCACAGGCAGAGTATAGGGGGCCGCAGGCAGGCATTATAGGGGGCCGCAGGCAGGCATATAGGGGCCGCAGGCAGCTTTAAATGGGGCCGCAGGGGGGATATGGGGCCACAGCAGGCGTATTGGGGCCACAGGCAGAATATAGGGGGCCACAGGCAGGCTATAGGGGCACAGGCAAGCCTAAGGGGGCCACAGGCAGGCATATAGGGCCAAACACAGGCATATAGGGGCCACAGCAGGCGTATTGGGCCGCGGGGCAGGCATTATGGGGGCTGCGGGCAGGCATTATAGGGCCGCGGGCGGGATATTAGGGGGCCACAGCGGAAAATAGGCTAGTTGCCAACTTTCGAAAATGAAAAAGCAGGAATGTGGGTTGGCGGCGCGCGTAGCGCGTCGCGCAAAAATTTGCATGGACACGCCCATCTTGTTGGGATGCACGCCCCTCAAAAAAGCCACACCCACTCCACCTAACTGCATAAAAGCTTTGGAAGAAAGCCAGGTAGATCCCTATAGCCAGGTAGTAGCCCCCCATAACCAGGAAGTGCCCCTCACAGGCCGGTAGAAGCCCCCTTGTAGCCAAGTAGATGCCCCCTCTGTAGCCAGGTAGAGCCAAATTTGTAGCCAGGTAGATCCCCCCTTTGTTAGCCAGGTAGGTGCCCCCCATTGTTAGCCAGGTAAAGGGGCCCCCCATTGTTAGCCAGTAGGGGCCCCCCATTGTTAGCCAGGTAGGTCCCCCATTGTTAGCCAGGTAGGTGCCCCCATTGTTATCAGTAGGTGCCCCCATTGTTGCCAGGTAGTTTCCCCCATCTGTTTGCCAGGTAGTGCCCCCATTGTTTGCCAGGTAGATGTCCCCTCTGTTGCCAGGTAGTGCCCCCTCGGTTGCCAGGTAGTGCCGCATCTGTTGCCAGTATGCCCCCATCTGTTTGCCAGTGTGTGCCCCCATCTGGTAGCCAGGTAGTGCCCCCATCATGTTTGCCAGGTAGATGTCCCCTTTGTTAGCCAGGTTGTTCCCCCTCTGTTGCCAGGTAGTGCCCCCTCTGTTGCCAGGTAGTGCCCCCTCTGTTGCCAGGTAGTGCCCCCTCTGTTAGCCAGGTAGTGCCCCCATCTGTTAGCCAGGTAGTCCCCCTTTGTTGCCAGGTAGTGCCCCCTCTGTTGCCAAATAGTGTCCCCTCTGTTGCCAGTAAATGCCCCCTCTGTTGCCAGGTATGCCCCCATCTGTACCAGGTAGTGCCCCCTTTGTTGCCAGGGAGTGCCCCCTTTGTTGCCAGGGAGATTCCCCCTTTGTTGCCAGGTAGTGCCCCCCTGTTGCCAGTTGTGCCCCCCCCTTTTTGCCAGGTAGATGTCCCCTCTGTTGCCAGGTAGTGCCCCCCTCTGTTGCCAGGTAGTGCCCCCCCTTTTTTTGCCAGGTAGATGTCCCCTCTGTTGCCCCGGTAGTGCCCCCTTTGTTGCCACTGAGTGCCCCCCCCTGTTAGCCAGGTAGTGCCCCCATCTGTTAGCCAGGTAGTGCCCCCTCTGTTGCCAGGTAGTGCCCCTCTGTTGCCAGGTAGTTTCCCCCATCTGTTAAACCAGTAGTGCCCCTTTGTTGCCAGGTAGTGCCCCCTTGTTTGCCAGGTAGATGTCCCCTCTGTTGCCAGGGAGTGCCCCCTCTGTTGCCAGGTAGATGTCCCCTCTGTTGCCAGGTAGTGCCCCCCTCTGTTGCCAGGGAGTGCCCCCTCTGTTGCCAGGTAGATGTCCCCTCTGTTGCCAGGGAGTGCCCCCTCTGTTTGCCAGGTAGTGCCCCCTCTGTTGCCAGGTAGTTGCCCTCTCTGTTAGCCAGGTAGAGCCCCCTAAAGCTAATAAAACAAATAAATAAAACCACTTACCCTTCCAGGCTCCTGCACGCGGCCGCTCCCGACCGATCTCTTCAGCGGCGCAGGGGAAGTGAGAGCAGCCGCGCGTCACTCCCCTGCAGCCGCGCTCACTTCCCCCCGCGCCGCTGACCTGTATGCACGGCGCCACACTGGCGCCGTACATACAGGGAAGGAGGAGGAGGAGCGATCCCTCCTGCCTCCTCCCCGCACAGTGAGACCGCGGGCGGGGGAGCGGCCGCTGCGGGCCCCTTCACCCCCTGTAGGGGCGGTCCCGGCGGGGCAAGAGTACGCACCAGCGCTACTCTTGCGCCGCGGTAATTTAAAGGACCCCCGCCGCCTGCAGGCGGGGGGAGGAATGCCAACTCCCCCGGAGGCGGGAGGGACCCCAAATAGCGGGACCCCCCCCCCCCAAAAACGGAGAGTTGCATGTAAAGATATAGGGGCCAAGGCGGATTAGGGGCACAGGCAGGTGTATGGGGGCCACAGGCAGAATATAGGGGGCCACAGGCAGGCGTATAGGGGCTCAGACAGGCATATGGGGGCTCAGGCAGGCGTATGGGGCCGCAGGCAGGCATTATAGGGGCCGCAGGCGGGATATAGGGGGCCACAGGTGGGATATAGGGGGCCACAGGTGGGATATAGGGGGCCACAGGCAGGCGTACGGGGGCCGCAGGCAGGCATTATAGGGGCCGCAGGCGGGATATAGGGGGCCACAGGCGGGATATATGGGGGCCCCAGGCAGTAAATAGTGGGCCAAAAGGCAGGCACTTAAAAACAACTACATTAATACTTACCCAATTCCCGGGCGCGCGCTCCTCTTCTGTCCTCTTCAGCCCGCCTCCTCCGCAGCTCCTCGGCACACAGCCTATGACGCGCTGTGGCCCCGAGGACAGGCAGCGTCGCGATGACATCACATTTATCGCGACGCTGCCGGCTGTGAGGACCCGACGGCCCCGCTGTGTCGGCCCTGCAGCCACCGGAGACCACGATCCTCCGGGAGCGGCCCGACACTGTCTGCGGGGCGGGGAGCGCTTGCTCTCTGCTCCGCGAAGCGGTCACAGAGACCCGCCGGGGCTCAGGCCACGGCAGCGACCTGGAGCCGGCGAGGGTCGGGGGCCCCGACGGCGCCCCTTAGGGATAGGCTGAGGTAGGCGCCCTAGGCGGTCGCCTACCTTGGCCTACCCGTCGTCCCGGCCCTGTGGCTGCGCATTAGAACCCTATGGCGATGATTCAGTAGATCTCTGCAGGGTTTGAAAGTGATAAAAATTGGGTTCAACTGAAGTGTGTGGGGTCTGGGTGTGGCAGTCAGACTGCAGATCATAAAATTTGGTTGTATTAGGCTAAGTTCATACGGCATAATTGCGGGGCGTATTCGCCGCTAGTAATTGACATGTCACTTATGTCCCCACACGTCGTATTGTACGCCCGGGAAGAGGAGGCGTAATCCATAGTTTTCTATGAGAACTATTGATTACCATAATAAATGAGGCGCATTTCGCGCGTATTAGAGCCCAATATGCCGCGAAATGCGTCCCAATTTAACCCGTTTGAAAGTAGCCTTACACTCATCTTATTGGGAGATACCTTGGTTGGTTTTATTTCTCTCTTTGAATAGCTACTATGAAGTACTCTTATCTGCAGGAGCAGTCAATCATTGATCAATCAATCTGCAGCTATGGAGAAGACAGTGCTGGAGCCTTCTTACTTATGTATGGAATAATTCAATTAAGATGGTTTCTCATCAGTCAGACTTTCATAAACCAGAAGGAAACCCGGTAGAAGCTCTATGTGGGCGCAAACTGTGTTTAATTATAAAAAGTGGGGTTTTGACATTGGGATATTCATAGTGTGTTATGTGCATGTTATTGATGTAGTAGGAATAACACACTTTACTTTCAACATTTAACTCTCTCAGTAACACAAATTGCATTTTCCATCCTGTAGTGGCAGAACCAGAGCACTAGCATTGGTGTTATTTTCAGCATGCGCTATGTGTGCATCTGGTAGATGGGTCTCCTGGTTCACTTCATTGTTACGCTTGAATATAATTGTTGTTATTTCCTGAAGGTCAAGGAAACGTGTATGTGTGGGGCATCTATGTATCATACACACTATAATATGTTCTTCTAGGCTTGGTGGTTATTACACTTTATATGTGAGAGTAATTTGGTTGCATGTATTGATTTCTGTGTGGTTTGTGTTTAAAGGGGTTTTGCTGTAATGTTGATGTGGGATCCTCCAAAATGGTATTTAATCACTTTTCTAAATAAATGTGATTACAAAAGTGAAAGCCTGTGAAAAACTACAGCATTTCTCAGTCCGCCTTAGTTACCTGAAAGTTTACATTTGACACGACCCGAGGAGCTGACAGGAGCTGATCTGGCCGCCTTGCGTGTTTGCACTTTTTATCTGGGTGACAGGGAACATGAATGAGCTTTCAAGGGTCTGTGGAGAAAGTGCAGTGTATGAGTATGTCTGCTGTATAGAGAATCTACTGTTGTAATGTTATTATTTGAGTAAACTTTTGAGACGCTTATATTCTTCCATGAGTTGATAAGGAGGTAAGGAACTCACTTTGTGGCAAAACCCCTTTAAGTAAATTTAAAGGAATTCTCCAGGTCTTTTTATTTTAATATATTTAAGATTGTGCTGCTAAAATAAAGTAAAAAAATGTTTACTTACCTCGCCACTCACTGCGGTTCCAGTGCAGCTGCTGCCTCAGTGTCTCCTCAGGCTTCTGTTTACATCAGGCTTCTGTGGTTGGATTGTGATCGCTGCAGCCACTGATCATCTCCTGATGAAGGAAAGACGAAATGTGCTTCGAGGTGCTGCCTGCATTCTAGGATTAACACTATGGGGCTGCAGAAGTATTCTGGTGTCCTTTCAGCCCAAAAACTGGTGCAGCCCTGTTCTCTAGAGGTATAAGCAGGTACCCTCCAAAATTAGGTGCATTATCGAGTGCCCGCGGCACTTTGTAATGCACTCAAGATGTGGGGGCATTCTAGAGGCGTGTCGAACTACAAGCGTATGATTCTACACATTTATGACGGGAGGATAGCAAATTCAGGCACATTACTGCTGCAACAGCCAGACCAAACTAAAAGTGATTTATCTGAGCCTGAGTTGTCATTTTGGAGCTAGAAAGCGCTAAATCCATGACCCGCAGCAGAACAGGTTCATAGATTCAGGCATATTCTACACTACTAATGCGCGCCAAAAAAATGGCGTCTGCGCAACCAAATACATACATGTCGCCCTATGTCTCTGCCATATTATTTTTTTGTGTATGTTTAGGATACTCTCTGGTGCTCATTGTTAACACTTTTATCCTTCACATCATTTATGGAGTTTTATTAAATTGCATTATCTGTCTTGTACTTTATATTTTCTGCACTTTAGTACTTGGGCATAAGTTAGCATCCTGACTAACTATAACTTACCAGTAGTTGTAATGTTTGACTTTCCCCTAGCTCCTCTTTTTTTTTTACTCTCCCACTTTTTAATACTTACTTTTTTTTTATGTATTTTTTCAATTAAGATTTTTTACTTTTATTAACCCCTTATTATGTTTTTTTGGGTTTTTGATTTTTTTAAATTTAAAATTATTTTTCAATGCTACCTGTACCTTCTTGATTTCATGGTGGGGAGCTGTTCATATCCAGGTGGTGATATATATGTATAATCCACAGGAAAAAGCAGCACTCCAAAGAAAAAAATGGGCAGGTGGTGCCAGCGGCAACAGCCCCGACTAAAAAGGGCTTACAAAATACCAGATAAAAAATGTATGGCAATCCTCCATGCCAATAAGCAACATTTTAACCCCCTCACAGAGTCTTTGCAACACTTCTTGACAAACCCTCCGTGGAGGGGAACTCGCTTATTGGAACGAGGAATAAACTACCAATTTTTTTTTTTTTGGAGTGCGGGGTTTTTTTTTATAATATACATAAAGCTCAGTTGAAAAAATATTTGAACACACACCAATTTTCTAACTGAAAAAATTTCAAAGGTGCTAATAACAAAATTCCCCACCGGAAAGGTAACAAACCCTCCAATCCACACCAAAAAAAATCAAACCAAAAATTCAATAAATTTTTTTATGGTAATAAGAAAAGCACAGGGGGGTAGAAATGGAATGCCTTTCTAAATGATTTACTACTTGGTAAAAAAAATTTTTTGGTGATGACACCACGTATGGGGAAACCCTCACTCATTGCCTGGGGATTTTGCCCATTCTTTCCACACAAACATTCTTCAAACCCTGGGCCATTTTTTCCTCCCAAAATTTTCATTTAATTTTAGCTTAGTAATGGCTTTCATGCTCAAAAACCAACGAAGTTTCCTTGTTGGTTTTGGGATCATTTCTTACTGAAAAGTCCACCTTTTTTTTATCTTTTACCTAGTAAGGGACAGATTTTTTATCAAGAATGTGAATTCAATCTTGCTGCAATTATATGAAGTTTACTAGTGCCGTATGCTGAAAAACAGCCCCACACCATGATGTTCCCACCTCCAAAAAGCCCCTGTTGGCTGGTGTTTTTGGGGGATATTGCGCCTTTTTCCTCCAAACATTGTGAATTATAATTTTCCAAAAATTCAAATTTTTTTTCCCCTGACAAAAACCTTTTTCTCTCATTTTCACCTTGTCTTTAAAGTTGCGACAATTTTAAATGCGCTTGAACATGCTTTATGTTCAACAATGGAGTTTTGGGTGGTAAGCATGCATCCAGGCCATTGAGGTTGAACGTGCATACAGGACACTAGTTGATCATTAGGTTCCTAGGGAAACTAAAAAAAAACATTTTAAAAAAATTTTTTTAAAAAATTTAGAAATAAAAAAAATTTCAAAATTCAATCTCTCTTTTTTCCAATTTATCATATAAAAAAACAACATAATTAATGAACTGTACCCATAAAAGTCTCCACTAATCCAATGTCAGGTCATTTTTTCTGCACAGTGAACTCTGTAAAAAAAAGTGAAAATATTGCCAATGTAATAGAAAAAAGAAATAAAAAGTGATTAAAAAGTCACACATACCCGAAAGTGATAATAACAGCCAAAGCTCAGACCGCAGAATAGTCCTCACACAGGTCCAATAACGGAGAAATTAAAAGTTACTGGTCTCAGAAAATGGCATCATAAAATATCATAAGAACTATATAAATTTGATATCCTGTGACCTGTATTAACCAGTGAATGTTTTCCACTACTTGACTCCACAAGAAATACAGTACATTTGAGTAACACAGAATTGTATGTATTCTGTATATTTACCTTGAAAAAATTATTTTTGTGGAGACATCTATGTAAGGCTCTGTTCACATTGGCATTATGTTGACCAATGCATCACATAATGGACACCAATGGCCCAACAAATTGACTGACTTATATGTGGAATGTGGGGGTGTCCATCATTTTGAGGTAGGCAGCTGAAATGTACTGAAATGCTGCAGTGTCTGGTTGTTTGACACGGCATCTAGGTGGTTGACAAAGAGAGGGGGCTCCCTCTGTCACCCAGAGGCACTCCTGGAATGCCTGTCACATATAGTATAATACATAGCAATACAGTATTGTATTGCTATGTATTATAGAAGCAATTGAGCGATGTCATAGTCTAGTCCCTATTGCGACTAACAATAAAAAGTTAAATGCAAATAAGTAAAAATGTTTAAACAGATTTAAAAAAAAAATAATAAAATATATATATATATTAATTAATAAAATATTATGAATATATATATATATATATATATATATATATATATATTGTAGGCGGTAGCTCAAACGATGGCCTCTGGTTAAGCAGACTGGCAGGCAAATTCTCAGTTGTAACACACGTGATTTATTTCTGAAGGTAAGTCCGGTACAGAGGACATCAAATGAAACAACAGCTTACTTCAGCTTTACACAGTCACATAAAGATTCTTCGCCAGTGCTTGGCGATCTCACCCGTTTGGATGTGTCGGTGGTGGGTTCAGTCCTCCATGAAATGGCAGAGCACAGAGATCTTTCCTCTACAGACTGACAAAACTCCAGCCATGGAACCACACCCTGTCTCTCACTAGCTCCAGGCTCTTACAGGCCTGCTAAAGCCTGGACCTGGAGTGTGGGAATGGCCGTCCCACCCATCTCTTCGGTCATTCCAGTAAAAGCCGGACCCGGATCAGCTGCTTAAGGCAGCTGTTCTATACTAGAAAACAGACGTCAGTAACCTAGTTACTAGCCATTTTCTGTGAGAGAGCCGAAACGTCGTTTTGGAATCTGTGGGAATAAATATACGTTTTTCATGTTTTTTCATCTGACTACCTGGAGTGCTGCAATTTTTCTTATGTATAGTTAATTTGGACTCACTTGCCGGGAATCCGTTTTTGCTGGCACCCCGCAGAAGTTGTAATTTGGAAGTGCTGCTAATTCTCTTTGGAACTAATCTATAATATATATATATATATAATATTTATATATATATATATAATATAATATATATATATATATATATATATATATATATATAAACTTATCCTGCAAATAAAAAGCCCTTACACAGCTCCATTGATTGAAAAGTTAAAAAAATTTGACTCTTAGAATATTGTTACATATTGTTTAATAAAAACATGATTCTCTTGAGTGGCAATAATAATTTATGGTGGAGAAGACTGTAAAAAAAAAGGTGTGGACTAAAAATGGGGGTGTGGTCTGCAAAAAGGGGTGAAAATTAATCAACAGGCAACAAAAGTTCTATATGTGCCACTGACCCTGCTGAGGGCACACTTCTTGGCTGTGAGGCTGGAGTGAATAGGTTGCCTGATGTACTTTTAAGGGCCCATGTTTAAAAGTTGTCTTCCTAACATCACTGAGTGAAGCCTGAAAAGTAATAAAAAGCAGACAATGAGCTGATCTTGAAAATATTTTTAGAGTAGTGGACTGAGGTATTCTACCCATGGAAGTGAGCAGCATGTATTATTTTGTGAGGGCTCTTACTGAGGTGGCATACTTGTTAGCCTGGAGAAGGGTCTGTTGTGTAAGTTTTCTGGGGCAGTGAAATATCTCAATCTTGGAGGGGGTAGGGAGTTAAATTGTGTGGTGCAAAACTCATTTGTGGGGAAGGCTGTAGCAGTCAAGAAGGGTTGCGGTAAGACATCATCACTGGAAGGGCTTGGTTGACGTGGTGTACAATGAGGTTGTCTGCCTTAAAAACTGCGGTTTGGTCTATTGGTTTAACTTTGAGGCATAGTCGACTGAATGAAAGTGTGATAGGAAGGGTCTAGAGGGGAAGAGCTCCCTCTTCTCTTGTTTACACACAGTAAGGGTTGGGGGAAAAGTTTAAAATACATTTTTATTGTTTGGGAAAATTCGAGAAATTGGGGGTAAAGTTCATTGAATTTTTGTTTACAAACCCAAAACAGCATTGTTTTAAAATGAGATCTTAACAAATAAGGGTTGTTGGGTACCGTTGAATGCACTTAGCCAGTTAAAATTGGCTTTTGTTTAATTTCATTTAGAATTTCGCTTTCTGTTTCCCATGTACGAATTTCCTGCCCTTTTATCTTGCCAAAAATTGCCCCCGCCGCCTGCCCCACCTTTTTTGGTGTCCCCAATACACCCCCTGCCTTTCCGAAAATTTTAAAAACCAAAGTCTGCAACCCGGGGTGTGCCCCGAGTAAGTTGCATCATGGGTAGCGACCTGGGAGTCTCCCGCAGCACAAGTCCAACTGGCCTTGTGGCAGGCTCTGGCGGACACCAAGAAGGGTCCCTTTGAAAACCCGCTACCTTGATATGGTTTTACCCCAGTTTTCAATGGTCCCAGAGGGTTTTTTTTTCTGCAAAATCCATTACAGTACCCGAACTTTGGGCCCTGAAACCCCTGAAATGCCCCATCCTGAAAATCTAGGGCTTGGGCGGCTTTTCTGGCCCCCAGGGGTATCTGCATTTACCCAACTTTTGGATGCCAGGGACAACCTTGCAGCCTGCCCTACCCCGCTGGGCAAAAGTTTTTTCTATCACCTTCCAAACAAAGCAAACTTCCCGGCCCCCAGCGGATCCTACTTTACAAACTATCCCCTGCCTCCCGCAGGGGAAATTCCCTTGGGGTTTAGTGTACATTCACATAGAGATTTATGATGCACCAGTTTTTCCCCCAAACCCCTGCCCCAAAGGGGGCTTTTAAATTTTAATTTGTGTCGGGAAAAAATTTTTCCTTTGGGGCCCCCACCTCCTTTTGGAAAAACCCAGAGGGTTCCTCCCACCAACCTTCAAATGTTTCTGGGAACTTTTCTAAATGTATTTTTAAAACCCCCTTACCCCACATTTGCCGTACCCTACAGCCATTCCGGGGGAGGGTTTCCCAACCCCAAAATTTCCGTATGAGTTAAATCACGGGGATCTTGCGGTCAAAAAGCGGGGGCCCCGCAAAATGCGGGCATGGGGAAACCAAACGGGATATTACCAAATGGGAATCGTGCCGGGATTCCCCCCCGGCTGGGGTGAGGGCCCCCCCCGGGGGGTGCCAAAATTTTAAAAATGGGTGCCAATTTAAAACGGGCATTTTTTGGGCCTCAAAAAAAAAAATCCTTCCCCCAGCCTGTATTCGGGAAAAAATTAAAAAAGGTTCGGGGTTTAAAAAGATAGCGATGCATAAATAGTTTTCACATTTTAAAAACAAATTTTTTTTTAAAAAAAAAAATTGTGTTTCAAATGGAAAAAAAAATTTCATTAAAATTGGGGGATCAACGTAATTGTCTCAACCCACAGGTAAAAAAACTTGTACACGGATACGCACGGTGAAAAAGCTTTTAAAAAAATAAAATAAAAAAAACCCGCTAAATTTTTTGCAAAATTTTTTTCTTCACCCTGCCTTCCAAAAAACGGTTTTTTAAAAGCGATCAATTTAAAATCTTGGGCCCCCCAAAAATGTTACCCAAAAAAACTTTAACCCCAATCCCAAAAAAAAAGTCCCTATACAGTTCCCCTAAAAAGAAAAAAAAAAAAAAAAGGTTTTTGGGTCCCAGACTGCGGGATCAAAAACGTGTTTTTTCCTTTTTTAAAATTAAAAAATTTTTTTTTAAAGGGGGAAAAGCAGTAAAAATTAAAAAAATATTAAATGTGGTATCACTGTAATCGTATCAACCCCCTGATTAAAAAATAGCATGTCCCTTTATACCGCAAAAGGGCCCCCTGTAAAAAAAAAAAAATAAAAAAATACCGGATTTCCGTATTTTATACCAAAAAGCTTCCAAAAAAAAACCTTAAAAAAAAGTGATCAAAGAATCAATGCCCCCCGTAATTTGTCTAATAAAAAAATCAACTCAAACTCGGGAAAAAAACAAGCCCACAAAACAGCTCTTATACAAAAAAATTTAAAAAAGCTATGGCTGTCAAATTTGGACAAAAATAAAAAAACGCAATTTTTATAAAAACCGGGTTCATTGTGTAAAATAAAATTTTAAAAATAAAAAAAATATATAAAAATTTATTTTCATTTTTAATTGTACGGCACCCCCTTTTGAAAGTTATCCCCGTATTTATTTCCCCCTAATTTGGGGAATTTCGTAAAAAATTTTAAGGCCAAAAACAAGGGGGAACTGTTTTCCCCCACCCCTTTCCCCTGGGCCCCAATGCAAAAAAAAAACCCTGTGCACCCAAAATGCCAAAAAACACCCCTTTGATGGAAAACCCTGAGGGGTGTTGGGAAAACCCCCAAAGGGGAAAAAACCTTTTCTGGAAGTTTTTTAAACCCTTTTTTAGTTTCTTTTGGGGGGTTTGGAAAATGCGACCTTTGGCCCCCCCAATATCTGTGGCCCAAAAAACCAAATAGGGAAAACCCTCCCTTTTAAAACCCGCCTGCGCCAAAAAAACAGTTTAAAACCCACATGTAGGGGTATTTTCCCCAAATTGGAAGAAATTTCCCTTTAAAACCCAATTTTGTGGCTTTTTGTCCCCAAAAATTCCTTGTAAAAATTTAAAAATTTTTTAGCCCAAAATTTCCCGAATTTTTTGGAAAAAAAAAAAAATTTAAAAATATTTTTTTTAATTTTCAAAACCGAAAGCTAAAAAAAATTTGTGAAACCCTGTTGGGGTCGGGAAAACTCACTAACACCCCTGGGATAATTTCCAAAAGGGGGTAGTTTCCAATTATGGGGCTTTTTAGGGGGGGATTAAATAAGTTTTGGAAAACTTAAGGGGGTCCCCCAAAACCTGAAATGGGCCCCCAAATAAAAACTTTAAAAAAAAAAGAGGCCCCCGAGTCCAGTAGGGGCTCCCCCAAATTTGGGGCCCCTTTTGGTTGAAATTTCCCCAAAAAAAAAAAAGCACTAGGGCCACCCTTTTGGGATATCCCCTGAAAAAGGCAGAATCTGGGGGAAACAAAATTTAAATTTTCATTTCCCATCAAAATTTACCGTATTCCCTTAATAAAGCATAAAAATTTAAAAATCGCCAAAAAAAAAAAATGAAATTTTTACATTTTACTTCCCCCTTTGGCTTTAATTCCTGTGAAAAAACCTTTAAAGGGGGTTTAAAAAACTTCCCCAAATGGGGATTTTTTAAAAACTTTTTAAAGGGGGGTAATTTTTTTTTAATGAGGGGGAAATTTATGGGGGTTTTTCAACATACAGGGCAATCAAAATCACGTTAGAAATGGGCTGGTCCCTAAAAAAATTTTAAATTTCAAAAATTTTTTGAAAAATTTGAAATTTCTACTAAAATTTATAAGCCCCCTAATGTCCCTAAAAAAAAAAAAAAAACATTTAAAAAAATTTTTGCCAAACTAAAAGCAGAAATATTTGGGAGATTTCTAGTTATAAACTGTTTTTGAAGTGGAATTTAATATCTTTTCCTTACTTTGGGGAAAAATTTTTCCACATTTTTCCCCCGATAAAATTTTATATTTTTTCCCCAAATAAACCCTTTAATTTTTTTGGGCCAAAAATTTTTTACTATAAAAAAAACACAAGGGGCCGAGAAAAAAAATCTCTGAATCACGGATAGGTTAAAGTGTTTAAAAAAATTTTCCCCACTAAAGTTTACCCCATGACAGATTTAAAAATGGGGGTCTGTCCCGAGAGGGCCAAAAAATGGCTCCCCGGGTAAGGGTTAAAGATCTTTGGTGACACCCTTTGCTGCAGCTTTTCTGCTTCCCCTTTCGCCCGGGGCGAGCAAATGTGGTGCTTTTCCACTCTTTTTTGGGGCTCACAAAGGAAAAAAGCGGCCCCCCTTAAATAACAATTTTGGGAAAGATCACCCCAAGATTTTTGGGGTGAGCTTGGGCCCGGGTTTTTATCCCACCCTCCTTTCGAAGAAATTTATTCATTTAGTACAAAAAAGGGTATCCATGTCACTGAAAACCCAAAAGGGGATCAGTTCTTGCAAGCACAAAAAAAAAATGTTTTTTTTAAAGGGTGTTTTGGGCCCCTAACATTTTCCCCAATTTTTCTGTTGGGGGGTGAGTAGGGAAAAAGAGGGAAAACCTATTTTATCTTCCCGAAGTCCATTCACTTTCCGGATTTCCGGGTTCATTTTCAAAAACCCCCAAGTAAGCAGTGAATTTTTTTCTTTTTTCCGCGTGACCCCCCCCCAGCCGATCAAAAAGGCCAAAAACCCTCAATTGCTCCTTGTTTATTTTTGGGCCCACGGTAATGAAGGGCCTTTCACTGCCCTTTAGCGGGCGTCAAAAGACTGGCAGCTGGGGGGGTGAAATAACCGTCCGAATTCTAATGTTAGAAAGGAAAAAGAAGCGGAGAATTTAAAAAGGGGCCCTCCTGACGGGGGGTTTCTTTCCCGAAATAAAACAGTTTTTTATTAAAATTTCTCGAATGAGGATAACAGATCATTGAAAGACTAATTTCAATTTAAACAGAATATTTTTAAAGGGGGAAAAAAAATGGGGGGACCCTTGGGGAACTGGGAAAAGGGGATGTTTGAGAAGATTTTAAATGGAGGGGGGGGTTTTTGGTAGCCAGATCTGGGGGGTTTGGGGGAAATTTTCTTCCTTGGGGGAGGAAATTTAATCGGGGAATAAGACCCATGATGAGGGAGTGATAAAATTTGGGCTCCCATTTTTTTCTGAGACTATTTTTCCCCGAGTTTTTTTAAGTTTTAAAATGGATAGTTGGCTTGGGTTTTTTTTTTTGGGGAAACCCAAAAGACAAAGGGGGAATTGGGTTACAAAATTGGGGTCCCAAAAGATGGAAATAATTTTAAAGGGTTGGCCCCTTTATTTTCTTTATAATTGGTTTAAAAACTTTGAGAATAAAGCTCTTTAGAGGGAAAAGTCATTCAAGACAGGGCTGTATACATTTGCTCAAAAACTTGGGGAAGGGATTTTGTGTTTGTTAAGAAGTTGTACCCTTTTTTCTTCTCAAATTTAAAAAAAAATTAAATTTTAAAAAAAAAAAAAGGGTTTTCCAGGAGGTAAGTAAAGAGGGTTTTTCTTCAAAATTTTTACCCCCTACCCCCCCAGACAAGCGGCCCTTTTTTGGGTCCCGAGGGAAACCCCCTTTTGGTAAAAAACAGTAGGAAGCCCGTCCCCCGGCTGCCCCCGGGGAAACCCCCCCCGGGCCACAGGGGCACTGCCCGGGAACCCTTTCCCCCCACGCTCCTGACTGTGTCTCCACTCTCCCCGGTGGGGGCGGCGTTCCCCCACCTTCCCTAGGGGGGTGCACCCCCGACACTGTTAAAAATTTTTAAAAGGGAAAAATTTTCCCCCGCCCGGGCGCAGGGGCCCCCATTTAAAGGCCCTGCCCCCTTTTGTGTCCAGTGCCCTAAGGCCCCCAAATGAAAAAAAGGAAACCTTTACCCTGGGCCCCTGCAAAAAAAGGGCAATGACCTTTCTGGCACATCCACAACCCCTGACACTGTTTAAACCCGTTCCCCCCAGTCCAAACGGGGCACAAAATTAGGGGGGGCCCTTTTTTCCGCAGGTCCCAGCAATGTTTTTTTATTTTCATGTGTTAAAATGTCCCATTACAGGCCCCTTTTGGGGGAAAACAGGGCAGAGACTCCCGCCCGCGCATGAAAATTTACAACCCGATTTTCTATTAATAACAGAGAACTGATTTTCCATGGCCCACATTTTCCCCGAGATGACCATTTCCCAAATTTAAGTTTGAAAATTATGGTTTTAATTGGGCACTTTAAGAAAGCGAGGGAGAAAAGGTTGGAAATTTTTTTTTTAAAATGAAAAAAAGTCAAAATCTGCCAAAAAGGGGTTAAAAATCCATGCCACTTTAGTCCAAAAAATGTGTGAACCCGTGAGGACCCAAATTACACCTGATGGCTACGAGTAAGACAAAAGGTTTACTAAACCCCCCGTCAACCTCACAAGTTTCCCCGATAGTTTTATTTCTTTTAACCCGTTGTAAAAAGACTTGTTTTGCTTATATTCATTTTATTATTTTTTTTGAATTCAAAAGATCCTTTGAAGGTCCCTGCCCTTTTTTGTTAAAAAAAAATGTAAATTTTTAGTTCTTGAAAAAACCAAAAAAACTTTAAGAAGGGAGTTTGTTTCTCTTTAAAGCTCACCAACCAAAAATTTTCCTTATTACCTCTAAATGGTATCGCCTGATTTTTTCACTTTCTTTCTTTTCTATGGCTAAAAAAAATCAAAAATTATACCCACTTTTTAAAAACTTGAATTTTACCACCTTTTTTTTTACAAAATTGTTGGATTAATATTTGAAATTGTCCGGGGAAAATAAGTTTGCACGAGGAAAATTTTTCTACTGAAAAGTGGGTTTCATTGTTTCAAAACATATTTAACTATGTACTAGACATGTAAGAGCAGTACAGGAATTTAGTACCCCAACTTTTACTTTTGGAGGTGGATACAAAAACCGTAATAAATTTCCCTGCACCTTTACTAAACATGTTAAGGGGAAATACTGGGGAAAGTAGAAATTTCAATTGGGGACTGTAGATAGGAGCTATTGACCCCCCAATCACTGATTCCCCCCACTAATAAATGTAAGAGGGAGTACAGACATGTAACCCCCAACCCGACTTTTAGAGAGGCCTTAAATAGACCCCAATCACTGCATGGGACCCCAGTATACATGTAAAGAGCAAATATAGGAAAAGGAGTACCCCCAAATATTTCTGTAGAGCGGGGCTACTAAACCCCCAGTCATGCCGGCACCTTTATTTAAACACAGGTTTTAAGCAAAAAATTCATGATAATTTGGGGGCCCCAAATGGCGGGGCATTTTTATTTGAAAGCAAACTCCACAAACAATGTCCCAGGAAAGACCATTGTATGATGCAAATGTTGGATCCTGGCTATATGAAGATTGGTAAGATAAATTTTACTAGATGAAAAAAGTGGTAAACATAATGGCTTTACTCATTATAGATATAGAAACATAGGTATAAAAACAAATACACCCATGTAGTAGCAGAGTATAGCCCTACATACAAGGGTCATAATGATTTTTCTCACAATTTTTGAAGATGCCACAGCATATTTGCTCCCCAATGGTATACTCCCAGATTGCTGGCTTACCTTGTATGTACAATCCTCCTCTATGAAGATACAGACTATAGATACCGTGTTTCCCCGAAAGTAAGACAGCGTCTTACATTCTTTTTACCCCCAAAAGTCCCACTATGTCTTACTTTCGGGGTATGTCTTATATAGGGCAGGTATAGAGCCAGCTGTAGGCAGGTATAGGGCCAGCTGTAGACAGGTATAGGGCCAGCTGTAGGCAGATATAGGGTCGGCTGTAGGCAGGTATAGGGCCAGCAGCATGGCAGTAGGCAGGTATATAGGGCCAGCTGTAGGCAGGTGATCAGGGCCAGCTGTAGGCAGGTATATGGGCCAGCTGTAGGCAGGTATAGGGCCAGCTGTAGGCAGGTATAGGCAGCTGTAGGCAGGTATAGGGCCAGCTGTAGGCAGGTATAGGCAGCTGTAGGCAGAAAAACACTTACCTGGCTCCCCGCTGCTCCGTCTCCCGCGCCGCGCCGCCTCCTCGCTGCTCCGGCCTCCCGCGCGCTCTTCTCAGCACAGGCAGGTGATGTCATCAGGCCGCGCACGCAGCGTGATGACACACGCTGCCTGTGCCGGGAGCTCCGGACAGCCGCGAGTCTGCTCGCGACCGCCCGGAGACCACTGCGGGGGGCAGGGAGCGCTCGCTCTGTGCCCCACAGTGGTATCCCTTCACCTATATGCGCTCCGGGAGGAGTCGCTATAGGTGGGAATGGTTCGCGGACAGTGCCTGGGCCAGCGCAGCGCCCGGACACTGTGCGCTCCTCGGCACACTACCGTCTTACATCACACTACGTCTTGCAGCTACGTCTTACTTTCGGGGTACGTCTTACATTAGGCGACCTCCCTAAGACACCGCTACGTCTTACTATCGGGGGTGTCTTACTATCGGGGAAACACGGTATCAGTGAGATGTGACCTCCAGCACAGAGTAAGGGCCACATGTATGAAAACTGTCTTGGTCTAGGCCTTTCTTTGTTGCCCATAGCAACCAGAGTTCCCCTTACATTTCATCTAGTGCTCTGAAAGAATGAAAGGGGCGCTCTGATTGGTTGCTATGGACAACAAAGACAGTCTTAGACCAAGATAGTTTTCAAACATGTCCCCCTAAGTGTCTCTCAATATTGCCTCATGCTTAGGCCTCGTTCACACGGCTTATTCTGGGACTGATTGGAGCCGTACTGCGCGCCGTATTTGCGCTGCAGTACGGCTCCAATCCGTCTCAGTAACTAAGGTAATCCACAGTTCTCATAGAGAACTATGGATTCCGTCGCTCCTCCCCGCTCGGCGAATCTGCCGCGGGGGGGAGAAAGTGACATGTCAATTACTTACGGCGTGCACGCGCCGCGAATAATGAATGTCTATGGGGCCGGCGAGCTGCCCGGGCCCCCGCCCCCCCCCCGCTGCACGGCTGCCGGCGTAATTGCGGGGCGAAATCCGTCCCCGCAATTACGTCGGCAATAAGCCGTGGGGACATTGCCTTTTTAAGGGATTTCCTGCTCAAGGAAATCATGGGATTGGGATTGCAAGCGGGTAGGGATATTTCTTCTCTGTTTAAACCAGGCCCAAACAACATATGTTCCACGAAAGTTTGAAACCTGCAAATGGGTAAGGGGTTTGCAACCCAACCCTTTAAAAAGGGAGTCTAGGGTGGTCCGGGGGTTTTATCCCCCAATTTTTGCAGGCTCGGTTTAAACCAAAAATGGTTTCGACTGTTTCTTTTAAGGGGATACTTGAAAACAGATTTTAAATGTCTTTGGATCTAGTGACAAAACTTTCAATGAGACAACCCCTCATAACAAGGGGAATGTGTTGTCATTAGTTTTTTTGCCAAATCAATTTAAAGATGGAAAACAGTGTAACAATTATTCACTCATCCAATTCTCTCTATATTTAAAATTGTCTGTGTATAGATAAATTTTTAAGCCCGGTCATTTAAAGGGGAAATTTCTCTCCACACTTCCAGGGAACCCTTTTAATTATTTAATAAAAAATAGACAAAAAAATTAAAAATACATTTATTCGTTGATTTTCAAACCAAAATATCTTGATTCAACAATAACAAAATTTTTAAAAATGGGGTTTAAAAAAGGAGGGGAAAAGTTAAATTAATTAAGAGTGAGTCAGCCCAAGACCCTCCTTGCGGTATGAAATTGCACCCATTTGGTTTGGGGGAGACGGACCCCGGGGGACGAGACACACCCTGAAAAGGTTTGGGAAGGTGTTCCCTTCTTTGTCAAGTTTGCGTTTTGGAAAAAATGGGAGGTACTTAAAACCTACCCCATAGAAAAAACATTAAAAGGGGACCAACAATATAAACATACAATCAAAAAAACAAACACAACACGAAACATATACTACAAAAAATTCTTTAAAGCTTAAATTTTCGTTTGCCCAAGGGGAGGATGCATGCATTTTCCGAAACCAATTTCTCACGTTAAAGAAAATTTTTTTTAAAAACCCAAATTCTTGTTTTCCCTTCACAATATGCTCAAAAAACGCACCATCGAAGTTCGAGCAGTGTGCCCTCCCCCCCCCCCCCCTCTAAAAAGTGACGTGCGATATTTTTTTTTCTCCAAACTTTCTTTTAGCTTTAATTTCCTCTTAGATTTTTTTTACTTAAAACAAATAGGGGATCGATGTTCTTTGGACCCAAATTCTCACTTCCCCTACTAGTTTGCCGATGTAGATTTTTACCAAAAGGGGATTTTTTTAAGGTAAATAACCTGAAAAGTATTGCCCCTTGTAAAAGGGCTTCTTTTTTGGAATATAAAACCCTTTTGGGTAGGTTTTTTGATACTTAAACCCTTTTTAATTTGATAAAGTACAGTTCGGAACATTTTAAACATCCAAAACGTTCCTTTTCCCTCATGGTATTAAAACTCATTTCCTTTTGAAAATTGTTTTTTTTAAAATTTTCAGATGATACAACAATAACACCGATATTTTACCCCCTTTTAAAAATTACAAAAGGGGGAAGTTTTTTTAATAAAGCCCCAAAAACGGGGATCATTCAAGTATCTGCCAGTGTTTGAAAATATTTTTTTTAAATTTAAAATTTTTGCGTGAGCATCATATTAGATAGGGAACATTTTTTTAAATCTTCTTTACTTTTTTTTTAATTTTTAGAAGATTTCACTTTTTTAATTTTTTATTTCCCACCCTGCCATTTTTTGTGTTATTTTTCCCTTTTCATAACCCGTTTTTCAAACTTTTAAACCCATATCACTACCCTTTTTTCTGTATTTTGTTGTTCATTTGAGCATTTTTTTTTTAAAGCCCAAAACCATTTGGGCCTTTTGGGTTTTCCTTTTAAATACTTGGGGATGATGGAATATTAGGGTGAAAATAGATTTTTTTCGATAAATATTTTTTTGTATGTGTCGTTTCCTTTTTTTACCCATTTTTTTAAAACCCTTTGGAATCAAGGAAATTCAACAACTTCGAGTGTTTAGAAAGGGGTTTGAAATTTATAAGATGAGGGAGGATTAATATTTTCCCAAAAAAGGAAAACCCAAAATTTAAATTTTCCCCGGGCCCCTTCCATAGCAACAAATGGTTTTGGCAAAAACTTGGAGCCCCATCGAGGTCCCCTGTAGCTGCATTTTGAATTGGTCACCAAATCTAAAAAAATTCTTTGAAAAGTCCCAAAATCCAGTAATGCCATCAGGAAATTAATGGATCATTTTTTTAACGCTGAGTCCCCAAAACAATACTTTTTCTAAAAACCTCCCGGCCTTCTTTGTATGGAATAATTTGTGTACAAGGAAATTTGGGGTTTCCAAAGTACATAAAAAATCCCCCATCATGAAAAATTTTTTTTTGATTTTGGGGACCAAATTTTACCCGCAGCTACGGGGACCCCGAGGGGGTTTTCCCGTGGCTCCAAATTTTGCCCAAACTTTTTTTTCCAAATTTTTTCCTGGAAGGAAGGGACCAAAACTGAATTTGGGTTTTTTTTGGGAAAATATTAATAGCCTACATCATCTGATAAAGTTAAACCCCTTTCTAACACTCGAACGTTTTAGAATTCCTTTATGTCCAGGTTATAAAGGGAAGATAAAAAACTGGGAAAAGGGCACAAAACAAAGGGAAAATATTTTATCGGAAAAAATCTTTTTAAAACCGTTAAAATTTATTTCCCTCAACCCCCAAATATTTAACGGAATCCCAAAAGGCCCCCCTGATTGGGGTAAAAGAATTTTGCTCAAATGAACAACAAAATTTCAGAAAAGGGGAGTTTATTGGGTTTAAAAGTTTGAAAAAAAAGGTTTTGATGGGAAAAGTAAACAAAAAGTGGCAGATAAAGAAAAAATATTAAAAAATGAAGACTTCCCAAAAATTAAAAAAAAAAGATAAAAGAAGATAAAAAAAAGTTCATATTAAGTATGATGCCACGCAAAAATTTTAAATTAAAAAAAAATATTTTAAACCCCTGGCAGATAATTAAAAAGGGGATCCGTTTATGGGGGTTTTATTTAAAAATTTCCCACTTGTGAATTTTTTAAAAGGGTAAAACCCCAACGGTGATATTGTTTTATCATCTGATAAAAAAACGCCCCCCCAAGGCAAAAAGAGATTTAATACCAAGAGAACAGGAAGTTTTTGGTTTTTTAAGATGTCTAAATGTTAAGTCTATCATTAAAAAGGGTTTAAATATCAAAAAATTCCCACCAAAGGGTTTGATTTTTCCCAAAAAGAAGCTTCTACAGTGCAATACTTCTCAGGTTTTTTTTACCTTATAAAATGCCCTTGTGGTTTAAAATCTACATCGGGCCAAAAATATAGGGAAGAGGGGAATTAGGGTCAATGAACATCGATCCACTAACTTCATGTTAAAAAAAAAATCTAAGAGGAAAAATTGATGCTAAAAGAAAAGTTTTTGGGGAAACAACTATCGCACTCACCCTTTTAGAGGGAGGTTTCCCCTTTTCTCCGTTTTTCCCATGGTTTCGTTTTTGAGCATATAATGAAGAAAAGACAAGATTGGGTTTTAAAAAAAAATTGCTTCAAAGTGGGCATATTTTGGGGTACGGAAAATGCATGCACTCACTCCCCTTGTTCTAAAAAGGGAAAATTTTAATTTTAAAGCATTTTTGTGGTAAATTTTCAGTGTAGGGTTTGTTTTAATTGTTTTTTTTATATGGGTTGTGCCTTTAATGTTTTTTCTATGGATAGGTATAAGTACCTCCCCTGCAATCAAAAAAAGGGATGCTTGACAAAGAAAAGGGGAAAAACCTTCGAAACGTTGAAACTGTTTTTCTCGTACCCCGGTGTCGGCGTCTCCCCCGCATCCCAATGGATGCAATTTCATACCGCAAAGGGGGTCATGGAATGACTCCCCTCTTAATTAAATTTACTTTGCCATCCTTTCTAACAATTTTAATATTTTTGTTATTTTTGTAAAACAAGACTATCTGGTTTGAGTCAACGAATAAATGTATTTATATATTTTGGGCTATTTAAAAATAACAATTTTGCCACTCATCCCAATTTTTCCACATGAGGGAATATGGGCTTTTTGGATTGGGGTGGGTTCCCTCAGTAGACCGCATGCCCCTAAGTAATATGGAGAAGGGCTGGGAAATACGCAACCCGGTATGGACAAAATGGGGGTCGCTCTGTAGTATGTTTTTTACAAAGTTTATTGAAGTACCAACAAAATATTCTAGGGAAACCCTATATTTGATTGACTAGTTAGAAACTCCCCACCGGAAAAAATTTAAATCTGACAGCCCCTTTCTATTTTGTAATCCCCCCTTTTTTCTTTTTTAAACAAAATTTATTTACCGGAAAAACAGTAAGAGGCATCACAACCCCTTTTTTGCGACTTCATTGAATTTTTTCTTAAACCACTGCGCAAAAGGGTTTTGGTTTTAGCATTGCCTTTCCCCCTAAAACCCATTTTTGATATTCTCATGGGGTTCCTGCAAATAATAAAGGACCCTTTTTGATATTCCACCCTGGGACACACTGGGTTTAAAAATGATGAAAAAAGCATTGTGCATTTCTGCATGGCAAACCAAAGGGAAATATACACAAAAGGGTTAATTTTAATAAAAACACACTAAAGAAAGGGGAAAGGATAAACAGGGAATTAATGCAAAAAATAAAAATACTAGTTTTCCCAAAATTAAAAAAAAATGGAACCCTTCG
Source organism: Phyllomedusa bahiana (assembly GCA_025379985.1). NCBI lineage: Eukaryota > Metazoa > Chordata > Amphibia > Anura > Hylidae > Phyllomedusa > Phyllomedusa bahiana. The sequence continues at coordinate 29,835 of JAODAL010037297.1, forward strand.
GTGAACTAAAACCCTTTTTTTTTTTGTCATTTTTGTTTAAAAAAAATGTATTACTTAAAAAAAATATTCCTAAACCAAAACATTCCCTAATTATTTTATTAATTGTATTTTTTTTCACTTCTACATGAATAAGGGACAGCCCAAAGGGCCCTTTGCTCAAACAGGAAAATTTCCCGAATTTTCTTTATTGAAAACCCCTCTCAATTAACTTCTGTAGGAAGTTTTTGGGGAAACTCGGACATGTACAGAAGGGTCTGTGCAGGTAGGGGAGGAGCGAGAAGGATCCCCGAGTTGTTGCCATCATTTAATTTCTCATGGGGTGTTTTTTTTTTTCTGTTTTCCCCCGGCATTATTTAAAGGAGGTTTTTGCTTTTCATTAAAAATCCTATTTTCTTATACCACTGATCAACAAACAATTTTCAGGGGTGTTACACTGGAGTTTTTTTTTTTTAAAAAAATAATCCTTTTCATTTTTAGGAACCTTTTTACATGTTCTTTTTGTTACATTATTATTGTTACATTTCCTGTGGACTTCCTGCAATTCTACATCAGCTGTTTGATGACCGGAAGTTCAATATTTCCGTGTATTAGGAAGCACAGAAAACAGTAATGTGTTGAGCCCAACAAATCAAATGACCAAAGAGTTTGGCTTTTTTCAGGCCCACCTTTGAAGCCACTTCTCCTCAGTCCTGCCTCCCAAAGCTTTCAACGTGAGAGAAGAAGTAGTAGATGTATAGTGAAACTGTCACAGTCAAATAGTGGATCTGCTGGGTCATCACCAAAGAGGACTCAAGCCACTCTATGGAGCCCCTTGGTAGTCACCAAAACATGCCGCAAGCCAGGTTGAAATTGGCTGCAGGGAACTCCCAGGTCCCTACCCCTGATGTGGTTGCTCACGGTGACAGCTGTTGTACCAATGTAGTACACAGGGAGCAGGCAGAGTCATGGTCGGGTCACGGGTAGAGAAGTCAGGGCTTACAGCAGGCAAAGAAGAGTCCGTAGAGGTTAGCAAAGGGGTCAATACCAGGAAACACAATAAACAGGGCACAAGGAAAACGCTAGAAAGTCATGTGGCAAGAAAGTCAGGGGAAGTGTCCTAATAAAGGAGGAGGTGTGAGGTGATTGGGTGTCAAGAATGTGCTGGCCCTTTAAATCTTAAAAAGCCGGTAAGCGCGCACCCTAGTAGACAAGTACGCATGTGGCGGCTGGGAGCTCAGACAGTTAGTGGAGCAGGAGTGGAGTGAGGTGAGTATTGGGCAGAATGGCAGAAGGAAACAGCTGTCAAACAGCACAGAAAATATTAGCACAAAAAACACAACAGGGGATAAATGTAGACTCAGGCAAGCCATTTGAGAGATTTTTTTTTTACTTTTTTGCTCCCTGGACAACACTTTAATACAGAACAGGAAGTGTGCCTGAATAAAGAACCTTTGAAGTTCTGCTTATACCCTTTTGCCTTCTTATTTTACATTGTCTGCCTTGCTAGACACATGATTATAGGTCTTTCAGGAGGAGTTGTAAGGATTGTGAAATAATGGCTAGGTTCCTGATTAGCACTTTTAGAAATGTTGTTGTTTATAGAATGTACATAGCAGCAATTTTTCATGCAAGGTCTACACAGCAAGAGTCACACTAGTATTAAGAAGGACTCAAAACATATAACCAGCTCACCCAATTCTTCCATAGCAGCTGAAGTATCTTGCACGGAACACTTTCTGTATGAAGTGTATTATATCCAGAAGAAAAATGCGGTATTCAGCAAGACAAGTATTCATAAAAAAGTGAAAACCTTTACTTCATAAATCCATGAAAAAATGCCATGGACAACATTCCAGACAAAAAAGGAGGTGCTTACGCGTTTCGAACTAAGATGTTCTTAGCTATATCACATAACCTTGTGTGCGTATGTGTTTGCTATAAATGCCTGTTTAATTACATTAGCATAAATGTCTCACCTGATCTGATATCCAAAATGCTACATATACAGTATCTCACAAAAGTGAGTACACCTCTCACATTTTTGTAAATAGTATACTATATCTTTTCATGGGACAAAACTAAAGATATGACTCTTTCATACAATGTAAATTAGTCAGTGTACAGCTTGTATAACAATGTCAATTTGGTGGGCTCTCAAAATAACTCAACACACAGCCATCAATATCTTAACCACTGGCAACAAAAGTGATTATACTCCTAAGTAAAAATTATGCCCAATTTGCCATTTTCCCTCCACAGTGTCATGTGACTCTTTAGTGGTACAAGGTCTCAGGCATAAATGGGGAACGGATGTAAAACATTTGGTGTAATCGCTCTCACACTATAACAAGATTGCTAACAGCCTGAAACTGAGCTGTAGCATGTTGGCCAAGACCATAGAGCAGTTTAATTAGACACGTTCCACTCAGAACAGGCCTCCATGGTCAACCAAAGAAGATAAGTGTACGTGTTCAGTGTCATATCCACAGATTGTGTTTTGAATATATACACATGAATGCTGACAGCTTTGCTGCAGGGATTAAAAGAGACCAGTGATCATACCATATGCTGCACGTTGCGTCAAATTGTTCTGCATGGTTGTTGTCACAGAAGGAATACTCTTCTTGAGATGATGCACAAGAAAGCCCTCACACAGTTTGCTGAAGACAAGCAGACTGAGGACATAGACTATTGGAACCATGTCCTTTTCTCTGATGAGATCAAGATAAACGTATTTTGTTTAGATGGTGTCAAGCGTGTGCAGTGGCAACCAGGTGAGGTGTACAAAGACAAGTGTGTCTTGCCTACAGTCAAGCATGGTGATGAGAGTGTCACTTGTTTTCGGCTGCATGAGTGCTTCCGGTTGTGGGGAGCTACAGTTTATTGAGGGAACCATGAATGTCAACATGTACAGTGACATATTGAAGTAGAGCATGATCCCCTCCATTCAGAAACTAGGCTGTAGGGCAGTATTCCAACATGATAAAAGGCCCCAAACACACCTCCAAGATCACCACTGCCTTGCTAAATGAAGGTAAAGGTGCTGGACCGGCCAAACATGTCTCCAGACCTAAACCCTATTGAGCATCTGTGGGGCATCCTCAAATGGAAGGTCGAGGAGCACAAGGTCTCTAACATGAACCAGCTCCGTGATGTCATCATGGAGGAGTGGAAAAGTATTTTAGTGGTAACTTGTGAAGCTCTAGTGAAACCCACCGTTTTAGTCATTACTGGCTGTGTGTTGAGTTATTTTGAGGGGACATCAAATTTTATGTTATCCCAAGCTGTACATGACTACTTTAAATTGTATCGGGTTTTCATATTTCAGTTTTGTTTATAAAAAGATTTTTAATTACAATTTTTTCCCAAAAATGTGAGCGGTGCACCCCCTTTTGTGAGAAATGAAAATATACTTTTTGGAAAAATTTACTTAGAAAATTTTGTTACAGGGGTGTAATTAAAATAGGCTTTGCCCCAAAGTAAATTTATGAATGCCCCATTCCTCTCCCCAAAAATAAAGATTAAAACTTACCAGGCCCATGTAAAAGGGAAAGACTTTTCTCCCAAGCTAAATCGAAACTGTTTTCTCTTAGACGGCGGGTAGTGGTTTCCCCCGGGGACCACTGCAAGCGAAAAAATAGTTAACCCCGGGCCAGGGAAGGAATTAATTACCCCCCGGATTTCACGATCCCGCCGCAAGGGGATGGCCTTGCTGCGGCGTGGGGGGCTAAAAGGTCGTTCCCCCTGACTTGACTTCCCGATGGCGGCCGAGGTGCACCCGAGGGTTACGGGAATCTTTTGTCCAAGAATCGGGGGTGGTTGGGCGGGCAGAAGGCAATCGTTCGTGGTCATGGAAAAGGGCAGGAAGGTTTCGGGGGCGGGGGGCAAAAAGTTCGGAGTAGGGAAACGGGGAAAGGGGTCTGGTACAGGGTTTGGGCGGAATATATTTGGGAAAAGCTTTCTTAAGCCGGGGGAAATAGACCCAGCAGGGAAGTGACGTGGATGAAAAATTATTGGGGGACGGGCCTGGCAATTCCCCCAAATTTTGGGGCCCCATTCCCTTTTTTAATTTACAAGGACGAGCAGCGCGCCCCGCTAGGGGGGGCGTTGCGCATTGGGCCCAAACGGGGGACGGGACGGACGGGAGCGGACCTGGGATGGAGGGAAAGGTTGCGACCAGGGGCCGGCGGTGCGGCCGCGGCGCCCCCCGGTCCCCCCCGGGGGGCCTGTCAGGGGGAAAAGGGGGGTTGGGGACCCGGTTGGGGCCCCGGGCGCGGGAAAACCCTTTTCCCAGTCCCCCCCCCCTTAGGCCCCCCCACCTTTTTGGGTGCAAAAAACCCTGGGATGAGTTTTTTTTTTCCCCGTTTTAGGTTTTAGATTCAGGCCCCCAGGTTCTTTTCTCGGGACCAAAGCCCCCCCAAAACCCACGAGGAAAAAAAGTTTTCCCCCCTGCCGTCTTCATACCCAAAAAATGTTTTTCCAAAGATGTCAGCGGATCGGTTTAGGGGGAAGGCTTTCCACTTTTTTTCCCGAAAAACCCGGTTCAAAAACCAGGGGTTTAAAGGGGGGATACTTTAAAATGCGTTGGGGGTTCGGAGAGATGGAGGCAAACAAAAGTTTGTATGTCACGGGGTTTTCAAGGGATGAAAAACCCTTGAAGGGCCCGGGAAGCGAGGGCCCAATTTAAGATAGGAACCTTAGGCGCACTTTCCCTTTGAGGAGACCCAAAATTTGGGTCCCCGGGGAAAAAACGTCGGGGCATGTCTTCTCCTTTTGTCGCCTGATTTCTTATAGGGTAGAGGCCCAAGTAGAGAACTTCGCCCCCTTCCCCCCTGTTTTTTTTTTTTTTTTTTTTTTTTTGCCCCAAGGAGGGCCCTTGATATCCCGAATTTGGGTCGTTGACAGCGGGCCTTTCCCGAATCAGGGGGCAGGGGAAGAGGGAAGGGGGGGGGGGGGGGGTGGGGGGGGGGGGGCGGCCATAGCCCTAAAAAGAACGGGGAGACGCCGGAAAAGACCCGAGCCCCGATGGTTATAAGAAAATTTGGCCCCAGGGAGCAGCTCGGTCCTTTTGCCCTGACTTTTGGATACAAAGTGACGCAGGTATTCCCCCAAAATTTGGGTTCACTCTCTCCACCTCCCTTTTGGGACTGAGGGTGATATCCCGGAATGAAAGCCCAACTTGACGGCGACGGGGCTTTGTGACGCCAAAATCGGGAAAAAAATTGAACCACGCGGTCGGAGGCAATTTGTGAGGGTACCCTGAAGCGGGAAAGGGATTTCCCGGAAAAAAAAGTTACCCCTTTGTGGGGCGGGAGGAGGAGGGAAAGGCACAAAGGGGGAATTTTTGAAACCGGTCCGTGACCACCCAGATGCCCGAATTCCCGGGGGGAAAATGGTGGGGCCCGTGACAAAGGGCCCTTTGCTATGTGCACCCAAAGGGGAAATTTCTGGCACGGGCAGGGGATCCCAAGGGAGTTGGGGCCCTTTGGTGGGGACCTTGTTCCGAGCAAAAAGTGAAAAGGGGCGGGGGGTTTGAGCCCTTGACATCCTGGGGCTAAAATGGGCCCCACCAGTGGGCCCGCGGTTAAAAGCTTTAAGGGAATTCCCGAGCTCCGGGATGGCCCCCACGAAGGGGTTTTGCCCTCACCCGGAATCTTCTTCGGGAGTCCCAGGGGCCCAGTAAGTCTTGCCCGTAGGAATGTTTTGGAGATGTGGGACCCAGTAAAACTAACTTTTGGGGAAATGATGTGTTGTGACAGGGTTTTTAAACCGCCCAAAGTCGAGGCTCGAGAGAGGGCACCGGGCCTTGAGGGTTTTTTCAGCAGGCCGGAAATGTAAAATGAAAGTCAAAAACGTGGGAAAAAAAAGGACCCCCCGGGGCTTGGCGGGGGTTTTTAGACTTTGGGCCCTTTGAAGATACAATACATTTTTGGGGGCCCGTAAAGAGGGTCGATGGGATGACGACCCCCTCCAGCAGGGGGGTGGGCCCTTCTAGGGCAAATTTGAGGGCCCAAAGGGTTTCCCCGGCCCCCAATGGCATATTTCCCGCTCTCCCGGCGAAAAGGTTTAGAGAAAAACCCCACATGTGAAAAATCTTGCCTTTGGGGTTCTTTGTTTTGGGACCGCCCCTGCCCCCGGAAGAGGGCATCAACGCCCAAAGGAAAAAGGGCCCTCTCGGAATCAGGCCGGACCAAAAAGGGGAGCAGTGGAAAAAGGCCTTTCTTTAGTTTACAAACGCCTTCTCACCCTTTCGGGGGGAAACATCTGGGTTGCATTCTTCCTAGAAAGGGGCCACGATAGGGCCCCCAAGGTGGAAAAGGGTGGGGAAAAATTGCCCGGTAAAAATTTCGCGAAGCCCAGGAAGCGCTGCATAGCCCAAAAGGGAGGGGGGGGGGGGACAGGAGGGGGCCCATTGTAGTACCCAAAAGTTTTCCCGGGTCCTTTTTTTAGGCCTTCACCCAGAGCTATGTAGCCGGGGAAAAGGGGTAGGTGGTCGATGGTACACATTTTTTTTCCCCCAAAGCGGGGGCGTACAGCCGGTTGCTGCGCAGCGGCGCAAAAATGGCGATATTTGGCCCGGTGAGTTAAAGATAGGGAAAAAAACCCGGGAAATGTCACCCTAGGTACACTATGATGCAGGTGTACAAGAGATCCCCGAATACAACGTTGACGAGTTTTGGAAAAACCCCTGGGAAACGTTACAGAGCCAAAGGGCATCACGAGATACTCAAAAAGGGCCCTCTGGGTATTTTAAAAAACCCTTTCCCCCTCGTTCCCCCCCCCGAAAATTTTTGGTGAGGGGGTTATTTAGGCCCTTTGCAGATCCCAAATTTGGGAAAACACCTTCCCCCTTTAGACGGTCAAAAAAACTCTGGATCAGTGGGGGGGGGTAGGGTTTTTTCCCGTGATCTTTTTTTAGGCCCCCTGTAGTCTTTTTCACGGACGGAGGGAACCTTCCCTTTTTCTGCACGAAGAAAAACCCGGCTCCCGGGTGGGGAAGGGAGGACTTTTTGGGTGAAACCCTTTTTGCAGATTTCCCCAATGTAGGCCGACCTGGCCCGAGTCTCCGGTACGGACAGTGGGTAGACCCTTTCCCCCCCGGGGGGACTGGTTCCCGGGGGGGAGGTCAATAGGACAAATCGTAGGGCCGAAAGTGGGGGCAAATGAATCGGCCTCTTTCTCGGAAATACATCCCCAAAGGGCCCGGTATGGCCGGGGGCCCGGGAACGGCTTGACAAACGGGTGCAGAGAAATGGGGAGGCCCCCCCGGGCGTGGTACCTCCCAAACAACGGGTTTTTGGGATTTCCCGGGCCCCAAAGCAGGACTTGCCTGTTTTTCCAGTGAGGGTAGGGGCGTGGGGGTTTCAGCCCGGGAAGCCCCAAGAGGATCGCCCAGGAAAAACGGGACGAAAGTTGAAATGATTTCTCCCCTTTTGTAGCGCCCCACCCCGGAGTGTCACCGGCTGGGGTTTTTTATGGATGGGGTCACTGAGGACTCCCCCCTGACCCAAGAATTTAAACAGCGGCTTTTCCCGCCCGGGTTCCGGTATGCGGAAATTTGGGGTTTCCAATGAGGTAGGTTTAAGTTCCCCGGGAGGGCCCCGGGAAACCCCGGAAGGCAGAACTCCGGAACGAAGGACCCGCATAGAAAATCCTTTCCCTGGGGTCATCAAAAAGGGGGAGAGGAGGAAACTGACCTATGACCGCCTTTCCTACAGAAAACCCAGGTGTAGCGTTTCCCGGACCTGGGGTCGTACGGGAGCTTTGCAGAAATTATCCCGGGGTTCCCCAGTAAAGACATAGCTTTTTTGGTTCGCTGACGGTTCAGCCCCCCCCGCTCCGATAAATGGGGGCCGGGTCCATTGCTGGGTTTTACCCGAGGCTTGGGGGGGGAGCAATGGGGGATGCTGAAAACGGGGCCCGGGTGGGAAAACCAAAAGCAGGGGTATTAGAGTCTTTTCCTGACGCCGCTTTCCTGCCTCTCTGCGAACCTTTTTATTCAATACGGTTGCCAGTGAATTTTGTTAACAGGGGGGGACGGGAGGTCTTTGTGCCCAAAAGGGCCTTTACCCCGCGGACAGGCCCTTTTTGAAAAAGGGCAGAGGGGGGGAAATTATTCCCGTGAGGGTCCGAAGCAGGGTACGGAACTGTACCGCATATTTCCCAAAGAGGAGTCGCCCTTTCCCAAAGGGTCAAGAGGGGGGTTCAGCAGAGGAAGCACGCGCTGGTCCTCGAAGACGGTGCAAAATTCCCGGAGGAAGGTCTGTTGAATTTCCCCAGTACAGGGGTGTTTCCGTCCCCAAAGGGGGTCGCCCCGAGGCCTTCCGGGTAGTAGGCTACCACGAAGGCCAACCCTTTGAAATCTCGAGGGGGAAACTGATCCGCCATCAGTTCTTTTTCATAGAGCATGGGGGAATGAAAAAAACCCCGGGAGAGCTTGGGATCCCCGGCAAAAAATGATGGGGAAGGGGGCGAAGCTTTTGGGGCCCCCCGGTAGCCCAAAGTAACGGGACGTAGCGGAAATCAGCGAGGGGGGCCCCGATGGGGACTGTTGCTGGGATGCAAGGAGCTGAGAAACATGGCGGAGAGTCGCCCAATGCTGTGCCTGTTGTGCGAAATTTTCTGCGGGCTGTTGGGGAAAACCCTGTTTGTAAAATCCCCGATGTTGGCAGGGGACCTTGGCGGGATCCATGGGGGATCCCAACTGTGACGGCTGGGTAAATGGTTCCCCTGGACCACCGCGGCCCTGGTAGTTAAACCAAGCCAGGGGAAAAAAACTTTTTAAATAGCCCCCGGTTTTCACCAGAGCCCGCCCCCAAAGCGGGGGGTGGAAATTGTGCGGCGTGGGGGTACCCGGTCTTTTCCCCTGACTTTACTTGTTGCCCGGGGCGGGCCGAAAGGGGCAGCGAGGGGGACCGAATTGTAGTCCCCAGAATGGTTTGTTGGGGGCAGGCAGAAGGCAATCGTTCGTGGTAAAGGACAGGAGGAAAGGGCAGGGGATGCGGGGAAAAGGGTTTAGAAATCGGGAAACGTAGCAAGGGGTCTGGTACACGGTGGCAAGAAATATTTTGGAACCCCTTTCTCTAAAGGGTCGGGGCAAAAAGATCCCGGGGAAGTTGGGCATGGGTGCAAAAACCCATATTAAAGGGGCAGCGCCGGCAATTACCCCAAATTCCGGGCAATGTCCCTTTAAAAAAACACGGACCGCGGCGCAACCCTTACATTTTCCAAAAAAATTTAGGGTTTTTGGATTGGCCCAAAATGAATTGTGATATGTCACAATATATGGGGGTTAACTATACATCTTGCAGATCTCAACATATCATCAAACCCACAGCTATATGTGAACAAAGTAATTGAAGGATGACCTTGTTGGAACCATGAGAAGTTGTGATGACACGGAACGATAGCACATGATGAAAGATGATGCAAAGAATGATGTTCAGATTTAGGGGTGTGGATAGGGGGTGAGAGGTGCAGTCATTTCCAGGCCCCGTTTGCTAGGGGGGCCAAAAAATCCCTTTTGCCCAAATTTGTAAAAGGGACATGGTAGCTGAGGGGGTCATTTTACTTTTTTGCCTTGGGCCCAAAAGGTTGAAAAATTTGCCCCTGCTTCAGATGAGAATGAGTGATATCCCACACACCTACTAAGATCAATATACAAGAATGGTACATGAAAGCTAACTAAAACAAGCTACAGTTTTTGTGTTTTCCTGAAATTTTAAAACTTTCATGAAGAATCCAATAAATCTCAATTTTTGTAAGAAGTATTGTGAGTACTCCTGTTCAGCCTGAAGAAGAACCTTTTAAAAAATTAAGGTTTTAAATTTTAAAGGTTTTTTGACACAGGGTGTCCCGATGCGCGCCCGGGCCGGCCCCCCCCCCCCTAGGGGAGGGCGGGCCCTGACCCGGCACGCTGTGGGCGCAGCGTTTTCGCGCCCCGTAAGGAGGGGGGGGCTTAGTGACGGGGAGAAGGGGGAAGGGCTTTGCCCCCCCCCTTCCCCCCAGTGAGAGTTGGGCAGCACGAGGCAGGAAAAGGGAACCCCGTGTGCGCGTGCTCCAGAGTAATGGCGGACGAGCCAAAATTTTAGTGCTGCGGCGCCTGGCTGCGTCCCGGGGCGCTGGGCGGGGGGGGCCCCGGGTTTCAGGCGTTGTGGGGGGTGGGCGGCAGCGTGGGGAATCCTGGGTGGGTTGGGTGTGGTTTGGGCCCCGGGGGTCGCCCCAGGGGTTTTTAGCGCTTTGGGGGTAGGCGGGGGAAGGCTCACCCCCGCAGCGGCTGGCCCCGACTGCACCCCCGGACCCCCGCCGCCCGCGGGGGGCCCCCCCGGGGGCCCCCCAGAGCTTGCTGCGGATGGAGGCCCAAAGGGGCGGCTTCTAGGTTGGGGGGGAAAAAGTGGGGGGGGGGGGTCCTGCCCGGGGGGGAGCGGTCGTTGCGCCGGCCCGGCGCGCGGCCCGTGTGCCCCTATTTCAGCAGTTTCGTTCGGTTTGGGGCGGGGACCCCCGGTGGTGGTTTTGCCGGCCAAGGGTAACCAGGGTCGGCCCGCTCCCCCTCAGCAGAGGGGGGTCGCCGGCACTGGAAAAGGGCAAGGGAATGGGGGCGGGGACGGGCGGGGGGCCGGGGGGCCTAAAGGGTTCTGAGGATTTGGGGATTTTTTTTAACCCCGGGCTTGGCAATCCCCAGCCCGGGGGTTTAAGACCTGCGCCGGTCGGTCCTCCCTTTCCGGGTTTGAGGGCCTTTACCGGGTCGCCCGGGGTGCGTCGTTGGAGCATGGATTCCCCCCC
>JAODAL010037298.1:0-40593 GCA_025379985.1 Phyllomedusa bahiana
GAATAATCAATATCATCCAGTGACTCACACGTGATGTTTTCTCTACTTGTACTCCCTGACGCTATATTTTCTTCTCTGTCTGACAAGCACTGCCATAAAGATTTGTTTGAGCCAAATTATTTACGATGTGATAAATGTTGCCACTTTGCAATATTAAGGCAATGTTAAAAATGGCTTATTGCGGCGCGTATAGTATGCGGCTTAATACGGCAGGTGTTTTGGAACCATGCGCTGATCAGCGCATAATTCCAAAGCATTGCGGGGGAGGGGCGGCCAGGTGCCGGCCCCATAGACATGCATATTGTCAGCGGCGCGTATTCGCCGCTAACAATTGTCATGTCATTTCTCTCTATGATTGTATTGTACGCCAAGGGGGGGGGAAGCGTAATCCATAGCTCTCTATGAGAGCTATGAATTACCGTAATCGCCGTGCGCATTTAGCAGCATATTAAGCGCAACACGCGTTGAAATAAGCACACAAAGAAAATAAGCTGTGTGAATATATCCTAACTATACAGAAGCAACAATAAGGGCTTGTCCCCATGGCACAGGTTATTTGTCAGTTTTTCAGACAGTTTGCGGTTTTACAAACCATCTGAATACCGACATGCAACGTTCCCCCATAGACGTCAATGGAAAATCCGTGCAGCAGTCTCTGCTGCACGGATTTTCTGCCGGATGTTTTTTTACACCGCTGGCGGTCCGAAAAAGTTAGAACATGTTCATTCTTCTGCCCGTTTTTTGAGCGGAACATGAACATGTGGGTGCGACGGGGGAAGGCTTGAATCCACAAACCACGGAGAAAAGCCGCCCTACCTGCATGACAAAAAAAAGACCAAATACTGGTCGGACAATCTGACCGGTACTTGGTCTTTGTAGTGTAAACACAACCTAAGACATGTCCATATAACTTTTGCTTGCTCTTAAAAGTAAAATTATCACTTTCTGAAGGAAATTGATACTAAGCAAACTATATGGCATATCTGGTATCCTTAAAACTTATATGTTGACAGTGACATCACAGGTAACGTCTTTGAGGACACCATTGTTTACAGTGATACAGATCAGGCAGAGTACCAGAAGCTACATACAAGGATCACATGTGGTTGCTTGGAAGATCCAGCAAATTAACCTGAGCATTTCATTGGAAATGATTGAAGAACATTGGCTATCTAGTAACACCTCTCATGTCTTTTACTGCTCTTTACCCGGGCCCAGATGAGCTGCTCCTTTGGACACCAGATGAGATTTTTTTTTTTATTATTGCTTAACACTGTCTTTGCTTGACAAGAGCCTAAAGAATCTCCTGTACACTGCATAGAAAGTGGTTTAAAGCATATAGTATGTTTTTTTGACTTCTATATGTGGTGACTTGCTTTATTTTTGTTACTTTACTGCTGTATTTTCTTTAATCTTCTCTTTTATTTTGAGTTGACATTATCTAGGATTCAGAACAAATTACCAGTTCTTCACAGAGTTGGGGTCTTGAGTTATAGTGTTTTCAACGTGCAGTCATCATCCTAGAACCAATTAATATTGTAACCCATGGGACCGCTGTATATATACTGCTTAATAGCCATGTTTAAATTAAAGTTATCATTTTTTATTGTTCACTTTAACTAAAATACCAAATAAAAGTCAATAAATAATATTATATGACACAATATGCAAATTAGATCAGTTTAGTTATCTGCAGGTTGTATCTCAACTAGAATGCACAATATAACCACCTACAGAGAAGTAGCAAGGCCAATGAAATAAAACAATCATAATTTATTGATATGTCACATAAAACCATGTTTAAATACAGCACAAAGTAGAAGACACTACCTCCTGCACTCCTAATATAACATCCCTGATGATACAAATCGAATAATACAGAAAATGAAATGCAAGTGCATAACTACAATACCAGATGGAAACTCAGTAACATAAATAAAAATTCTGAAAAGCAATGATTTTAAATACATTTTTGACTTAAGCATTATTTGTGCAACATAATGCCTAGAGGAGTAGAAGGAAGCGCCAAATCCTCATGAACAAGCGCAAGCAAAACGCACAGGAGTTCTTAGTACATTTTTTGAAAGCTGTATCTGCTATGCTCTCTTCCATATACTCCACACACACATATACATGCAGGACAGTACTGTAAGCTATGAATCATGTACTGGGGTGAGATAAAAGACTAGAGCTTTCAGTAATATCTGTATGTGTCTCTGTCTCATTCTGCAGACAACCATTCCCCTTTCCATAGACTTCTATGGGCAACAAATGATCTGAAATGTTAGTAAGCTGATCCATCTTAAAACAGATGATTTTTACAGTGAATCATGAATTTAGCAACATTCAGATGTTCCATCAAATTTCCCAACTGAAGTGAGTGGGATATTTCAGTGTGGTTACTCTATCTGCAAATGTTGTCCACAACAAAAGAAAATTTCAAAATTCATTCACACATGACATGCAGCTACATGTATCTCATGTATGACACACAGTTTGTCCCGTCACTTTGCTGAAGTTCACATGAATGAGGTTCCTGTATATACCATTCAACCCATAGAGCACAACAAGCCTAATGTCCAGAACAGATTCCGGATCCTGATGGACCGGGAAATGTTCTGGATATATAGAATAAGTACTTTATGTCACCATGGAATTAATGAAGCTCAGGAATTTTTTCAGGGATAAAAAATGTTTATGATAATTTTTTCATTATTAATTTTAAAGTTTATACATTCTGGTAATATATATTGTTGAAATTTTTAAATACTCAAATTAAGTTTTAGGCAGTTTGCATAATGTTATGTTTAATAGATATTTTAAATGCTTTTTTAATTTTTTTTTTTTTTTAAATAAGTTTATTGGAGTCTTCGTTTAGATGAGATTGCTGTGAAGCTATCAAGCTGTTTTTCTGACGGTGTAAATCTCTGTGAGCATACATGCTGGTCAGAGTACGTCATATCCTTTGCTTCAATCGATAGTGTAGTTGTTTGCCTAGTTGTGCTGGACTTCGAGTGCATACCTTGTTCAAGCCGTGAAAATTTGAATCAAAATATAAGTAAGATCTTTATGAAATGAAGTAGAAAACTTGAGGAATGTTTGTCTATTTATATATATATGGAAAAAAAAAAACATTATTATTAGACATGTGGTTTTTTGTATTTGGCATTTTTTATTTTTGATATATATTGTTTTATGTAGGCGGGGTTAAGATCCGTCATCCTATATATGTTTATCACTTAGTATTTTATATATCCCTGAGAAGGTGCACTACATAGGATTTTATCTTAGTTTTTACTATGTATTTGAAAATAAAACTATGCATAATATAGCACAGTGTGACTTTTTTCTGGAATGCTGTCCAGCGCTGTGAATACTCCCTGTTTTTGTGTTGTATTATACACACCATGAATTTTTTAATATGTATTTAGCAAGAGGGGAAGCAGAAAAGCCATGGGCGCTGTTGAGGCAGTACTGGTATTATCCTGATCAAATTCTTTATAAAAGGGGCCCACTGATATTGAGCAGAATAACAACTGGTAATGGGAGGAGGAAACAGAAGCTTCTGCTGTATAGGGTCCTGAAATTACTGAAAATAGAGAAAAGGTGCCTAACAATGGAGAAGAGCCAATTGTATCCAGAAATGTGTTACAATGTTTCTTATATTTACTTATAATATATAATTATGCATAATTTGTTGAAAAGTTAGGGGGACATGTATGAAAACTGTCTATGTAAGACTTTCATTGTTGCCCATAGCAACCAATCAGAGCGCCCCTTCCATTTCATAGAGGGCTCTGAAAAAATAAAGCTCTGATTGGTTGCTATGGGCAACAATGAAAGTCTTACATAGACAGTTTTCATACATGTCCCCTCTTTGTGTCCTTTTTAGCCAAACACTCATCAAAGAGATCAACTCCATTTACAAGCACAGAGTCACCAGGTAGGGTCAACCTTAAAAGGAACCTGTCACTTAAGTTGTGCTGACTTTGCTGTGGTCATCACAAATAGGGGCGTAACTAGAGAAGCCAGGGCTCCATAGCAAACTTTTGGATGTCCCCCCACCCCTCTCCCCCCGCCTCCCCGACGACGAACATTTACCAGAACATGCAGTTCGATAATGTAGTTAATACAAGGAGCAAATAACCTCACCATACTTCTCACATACTCATACTGCTACCAAACTGCTACCAAACTATACCAAAACCAATATTACCAATAACACTGCTGCATATGGACCTGATTATACCGCCAGAACACAACCACAAATTACCACCACATAGTGACGGAATAATACCCTACAGTATTACTGATCAGCATACAAAAGACCAATAGTACCTCCATATAGTGACCATATAGTGGTATATACTAGTGTACACAGGCTCTGCAGACTGTATATAACCACCATACTGTGACCATATAGTGGTAATACCAGTGTACACAGACGTGCAGACTTCTATAACCCCCATATAGGCCATATAGTGGTATTACCAGTGTACACAGGCTCTTCCGACTGTATATAACCACCATATAGTGACCATATAGTGGTAGATAACATTGTACACAGGCTCTGCAGACATATAAATGATTACAGTGTAGTTACGTCTTGTTACTCACAGGTGACGTTTCTGCATACTTGCCAACTTTTGAAAGTAAAAAAGCAGGAGATTTGAAGGTCGTGCAAAAACCACGCCCCCTTGGGGTGAGCCCGCCCCTTTAAAAAAGCCCACCTACGCCACCTAACTGTTTACGACTATAAAACGGGGTTTTTGGCATCACCCACTTTTCCGACTGTCTTCCCTTTCAGCACCCAGGAGAGTTGGGAATACCCCCAAACGTGCCTACCCCCTAAACATTACTTACAATAAATTTTCCACCATACAGTGAATTATACATGGTATAAAAAACCATGAAACCCACAGGCTTGCAGACACTTAAGTGATTACAGTGCAAAACATGTAAGGACTCCCGGAGCGTTCCCTCCTGTGACTGGAATTGTATCTTTTCCCTTTTTTTCTCCATTCTGTCCCAAAAAGACTTTTCTGACCACGACTCTACCTGCAAAATTTACCACACAAAACACCTAAGAATTCTATTTTTTCACACTTCCCTACCTAACCCCTCTGTAAAAACAACGTGGGTAAAGGGTGGGGGGTAGGGGGAAAAAGTTTTGGGGCAAGGTGGTGATAGCGGAGGTGAGGGGACTAGGGGGAATAATGAAAGGTTAGGGGGTGATAGTGGAGGGAAAACTATGGGGTATCAGGGGAGAGTTTAGGGGATGGGGGTTTTGTATTTTGTGTTGGTAATAGGATGAAAAATTGGTGGGAGGGGTGGGAGAGGGGAGTACAAGCACAGTTTACAATTCTTTGGGGAGCATAGGACCATCCCCCAGGAGATTATGCAGGGCTGCGCCCCCACTCCCAGAATCAAATTTTGCAGGTTAAACTCCATACCCGCACCCCTAGAAGTCATTTGAGGGAACATCTTCATGGAAGCAGGAGAGGGAGTTTTTACGTAATTTTTTTTTTAATGTTCAATATTCAACGGGTTTTCCCCTTTGGACTATGTGGGGACCTTGGATTATGTTGGACCAACGTTGGATTGATTTCTTAATAAAATGGTGAAAGAGGGTATGTCGGGAGTGTTCTTTTAAAATAAAATTTTTTGTGTAATTTTGTCGTTTTTTTTTTCCATTTAATTTCAGTTTAGTAATGGTTGTATCTGACGACGCCCCTCCATTACTAGCGCTGGGGCTTGGTTCAACCACAGTTTTTTGTCACCCCTGGGCTGACACAAACCCCCGTGCACTATTGCCCCCATCCCTAAAGACCAGGGGTACGGGGAAAAGCCGGTAACCTCAAAGTGGACCCTTTTATGTTATGGTCCGCTTCGGGGGCGGCGCGGGCTGATATTTTTAGAATGAGAAGGACCATGTTAATGGACCAAACCATTCTGATTTTAGCAGGCTGCAGCGAAAGTTTTACCTTTGGGCTTTTTTAGGGAAAAGGGAGAGGCCCTTGTTTTATTTTTTTTCAAATTCATTTATTTATCAAAAACCCTACAGGGGGCCCCCTCCTTAACTTACAGGGGATGCCCATTGCAGTTCTCTTTAAATAAAAAAATTTTCAGAAAAAAAACGATTGGGGCCCCCCCCCAATTTCCAAAACCACCAGGTAAAACCAACAGCCACCCTGATACTATCAAAGGGGAAGAACCATCGATACTGGACTCTTCCCATTCTAAAAAATACCAGCCTCCTGCTCCAAAACCCGGGACCACACATTAGAGGGCCCACTTTTTGAGGTTACCGCTTTTCCCAATACCCCTGGTGCGTTGGTACGGGGGTAATATGACAGGGGTTTAGTGTCACCTTAGGCATCAAAAAAACACCGCGGGGCTGACACCAAGCCCGAGCGAAGTAAGAAAGGCTTTTGTCAATACCCCACACTGTCACGGAAATTTTGAATGGAAAAAAAACAAAAAAAATTTGCAGAAAAAAAAACTTTTATTTTAAATAAACACTCCCCGACACCACCCTCTTTAACCTTTTTATTTAAAAAAAATAACCCAAATTTTTGATCCGACGTAGTCCACGAATCCGAGTAGTCCAAATGGGAACCTGTAAATAAACAAACTTTGCCCCCAAAAAACATAGGCGGATACCCATTTAGCATCCAAGAAATTGGGATACACCCATCACCCATGGAACATCCAGCTTTCCATGATAGGAATACTGGACCCCCTTTGGGGATGAATTCCCACCCCAGCTTTCCTGGATGCTAAATGGGGCATTCCCTGGGCAATCACCAAGTCTTTTCCCGCGGCCTGTCCCTGACCTCTGCAGCCATCCCAAAACAAAGCAGGGGCAGGAGAAAGGGGGCAAAGGGGAACTTCTACCCCTTTTTGGCCCGTCCCCCCTGCCCCTTTTGGGCCCCAGAGACAGACCGCAGGGGGCCCGAGACAGGACAAGGGGGGGAAATAATGGGGGAAAACCAACCCCTTGCACATTCAAACACACAAACCCCCCCCCACACACACACATACCCCCCCCACAGAAAACCAAAAACAAAACCCAACCCCCTTCGCACACAACAAACCACCCCCACACACTGAAATACACACACCCTCTTCCACAAACAATTAAATACAACCCCCCCCGCACACCACTGAAATAACACACCACCCCCCCCATCACACGAAATACGCACACACACCCCTCGACCCCCTGAACACCCACCACACCCCTCGCACTCACCTGAAATACACACACAACCCCCCCCACTCAATTGAAATACACACAAACCCCCTCGCACCCACCTAAAAAACACACAAAAACCCCTCCACCCACTTAAAAAACACACACACACCCCTCGCACACCCATAAAAACACACACACACCAAATACCCCCCTCACAAACCCCCCACAAAATACACACACACACCCCGCACACACACTGAAATACACACACACACCTCGCACACACACTGAAATACACACACAACCTTCGCACCCACACTGAAATACACAAACACACCTCGCACACACACCCTTCCCCTTACACACACTGAAGCATGCACACCTCTCCCCTCACACACACTGAAGCATGCACACCCATGACCCCGCACACACACTGAAGCATACACACCCATGCCCCCGCAAACACTGACCTCTGCAGCCATCAAAGACAGCCCAGGGGGGAGGAGAAAAGAGCAGAACAACTTCTAACCCCCTTTTGGGGCCCGTCTCCTGCCCATTGAACCCCCCCAAGACAGACCACAGGGGCCAGGAGACAGGGCCAAGGGGCGAAGATAAGTTGGGCAACACCAAACCCCCTTTCACATTCAAAAACCCACCCCCCCACACACACAAGCCCCTCCCACAAGACTCAAACACACACCACCCTTCGCACAATACAACAACCCCTCCCTTACACTGAAAATACACACACACCTCTCAACACACAATGAAATACACCACCCCCGCACACCACGAAATACACACACACATCCCCCGCACCACACTGAAATATGCACACACCACCCCCATCCCTCCCCACGAAATACCACACAAAAACCCCCCAAAACCACACGAATACACACCACCTCCCCACCACATGAAAACCACAACACCCGACCCCCCAACACCCCCGGACTCACACTTAAAAACACCACACCCCTCGCACCCACACACCCCTCCCCCACCCACACAAAAAAAACCACATACACCCCCTCCACCCACACTAAAATACACACACACACCCCTCGCACCCACACTAAAATCCACACACACACCTCGCACACACACTGAAATACACACACACACCTCGCACACACACTGAAATACACACACAACCCTCGCACCCACACTGAAATACACACACACAAACCTCGCACACACACCCCTCCCCTCACACACACTGAAGCATGCACACCTCTCCCCTCACACACACTGAAGCATGCACACCCATGCCCCAGCACTCACACTGAAGCATGCACACACATGCCCACGCACACACTGTAGCATGCACACCCATGCCCCCGCACACACACTGAAGCCTGCACACCCATGCCACCCCGCGCACACACACTGAAGCATGCACACCTATGCCCCCGCACACACACTGAAGCATGCACACCCATGCCCCCGCACACATACTGAAGCATGCACACCCATGCCCCCGCACACACACTGAAGCATGCACACCCATGCCCCCGCACACACACGAAGCATGCACATCCATGCCCCCGCACACACACTGAAGAATGCACACCCTCCCCTGCACACACATTCTGCCACAGTCCTCCCCTGCGTACACTCACCTGTCTTGCTGCTGGTTCTCCATTTGAGGGAGGTGGCGGAGCCTCGTGGCTCCCGCTAAGCCCCGCCCCCTTCTCAGTAGTGCTCGGGGCTCCCTGCTCTCAAGCAGCTTCCTATGAAGCTACGAGAGCATTGCCGGCCGCGGCCGAGGATGGTGGCTTCAGGGGAGCATCAGGAGATGCTACCCTGATGCCTCCTTACACATAAACCCTCCAGCCGCTCTTCAGCAGCGGGAGGTTGAACAACTGAAGTGGAGGGGCGGGACACGGCCCTCATTAGTGGGAGTGACCCGCCAAAAAAGGGAGGGTTGGCAACTATGCGTTTCTGATAAGTCGTTGACTTTCCCTTTTGTTCTGCATCCGTCCAGACCACCATGATGACTGCTCCCGGCCACTTGTCCCTGCAGAGTAAGACACAAATATCTTAGAAGCCTCACTTTTCCAGCACCTCACTCCTTGCCCCCCTGGCTATATGGGGTCCATTTAGGCAGGCAGGGTTTACATAGGCTATAGAGGGCCCCAGATAGGCAAGGTTTAGGTAGGCAATAGGGTCTCCACATAGGCAGGGTTTAGGAAGCTATAGGGCCCCATAATGGCAGTCAAGCAGGGTTTAGGTATAGGGCCCCATATAGAAAGGCAGGCAGGGTATAGGGGCCATATAGGTAGGAAGGTAGGGTTTAGGTAGCTATAGGGCCATATAGGTAGGCAGACAGGCCTTAGGGTAGGCTATAGGGGGCCCATACAGGCAGGCAGGGCATAGAACAAGCAATATAGAGGCAGGCAGGGCTTTGGGGAGGCTATAGGGGCTACATATAGGCAGGCAGGGCTTGGGGGGGCTATATACAGGCAGGACAGGTAGGCATGTAGGGCTATATACAGGCAGGCAGGTAGGGCTATATACAGGCAGGTAGGTAGGGGATATATACATACAGACAGACAGGTAGGTAGGGGCTATATATAGGCAGGCAGGTAGGTAGGGCTATATAGAGGCAGGCAGATAGGGGCTATATACAGGCAGGCAGATAGGGCTCTATACAGGCAGGCAGGCAGGTAGGTAGGTAGGGCTATATACAGGCAGGCAGGCAGGTAGGGCTATATACAGGCAGGTAGGTAGGGCTATATACAGGCAGGCAGGTAGGTAGGGGCTATATACAGGCAGGTAGGTAGGGCTATATACAGGCAGGTAGGGGCTATATACAGGCAGGACAGGATTCATTAATATTAAAAATATATATATATAAGAAAGCACTTACTCACCAGCTCCACGTTCCCTCACAGCTGGGCTCCCGGGCAGTCTGTGCTCGGCGCGGGCTGTGCGATGATATGACATCATCACGCAGCCCACGTCAGCACTGTGGGCCGGCACCTGCAACCTAGCAGCCGTGCGGTCCTGCGTCTGAGCGGACGTTCAGAGGCGGTACGCGCCGGGCCCCGCAGCTCCGCGTCCGCCGGCAGTGAACGGTTATGTTCGCTGCCGGCGGGCGCAGGAGCCGCACTACCGGGGGAGCAGACGTGTCAGCAGCTGCCCCGGAGCACGGCCCACTAAGAGCATGGGCCCCAGGACAGCTGCTTCGTCTGCTCCTCCATTAGTTATGCCCCTGATCACAAGCTAGTGACAGACAGGCTGATTCCAGAGATGCGTCCCCTATTTTGAATGACATGCAGCAATACAATACAGCATTACCCAATTTGTATAGTTTTTATTTTTTACTGCTTTTACGCAATAAATACACATGTATCAACAAAGTAACAACCCGCACATGAGTTCAAAGAAACTTTTTGTATTATTTATTTTATTTTTATGTATGCAAAATAATCAGAGCCTCAAAAAATTATCTCAAATATAACAATATTCCAAATAGAGAAAAAGCGACTTTCAATGAACGTTTTCGGACCTTTCTCAAATTTGTCGCTCAATGTAATATGCAGGAACTGAATAGGCTCCCCCAAATAGCTAAAACAATAGCTGTCTGTCGGCTAGAGAAAAAAAGAGAAACACCGGCCGCAGCTCGGCAATAGGAGATAAATACACGGTGTGGTTCTGTACGAAAATCTCCTTTGCAGTTTGAAAATGGACAAAAAACGTGCCCAACGGAACCTATTGATTACAATGGGTTATCGGGTTTCTGCCGTGGTGTTTATTGTTTAGACAAAAAAAATTGCAACTTGCTGTGCTATTTTCTTCAGCATTCCCGATGGAACATGCAACAAAGTTCCCGAATAAAACCTCCAGCATGTATGTGAATCAAGCCTTACATATAATTGGTACTGATATGTCCATAAAAGCTTGATCTATTAAAATATAACATCATTTATCCCATATAGTGACTACCATAGAAGGAACATACATTTTCCAACACCAATATTGCGTTTTTTTGGTTGTATTTAGATATGGGCGAATTTCTCAAAAATTCGATTCGCCGACTTCACCGAATTTTCTGACAAAATTAGTTTCGATCCGAATTACTTTGGGATAAATCGCGTTAAAAAACAGCTATGTCTAGGCTGCACAGAGCCTGTAGGGAGCTGTAGAATGTTGTGTCATGATTAAATATGCAGAGGGAGCTTGGTTTGGTCTTCATACTATGTTGTGTTTTAGTATGACACGCATATGACTGCCGTCGCTCTTAGAATCGCTTCACTATAAAATTCACTTGGCAATTAAGAGGGCAAAACTGACCAAAAAACTGAAGCGGGAATGTAGCCTGATAAAGTCATAGCAGCGCCAGCTGGAAAAAAACAAGCTGAGGGCTCAGGTGGCAACATCAGTAGGCCACAGAGTGTGGAGGTGACGGCAGCAGCCACAGCAGCATGAGGTCAGAGAGTGGCACAATGACATTCTGGAGGTAGCAAATAATGTTGTAGGCCACAGTGTGGCACAATGACACAGTGTGTAGGTCACGGCAGCAGCCACAGCAGCAGCATGAGGTCAGACAGTGGAACAATGACAGAGTGTGTAGGTCAGCCGTGCAGCAGCCATAGGCAGTGCAGCATGAGGTCCCCAGACAGCTGGGCACATGACAATATGTGTGTAAGTCACGGCAGCAGCCACAGCAGCAGAATTAGGTCAGACTGTGGCACAATGACATTCTGGAGGTAGCAAAAACAGTAGTAGGCCAGAGAGTGGCACAATGACAGAGTGTGGAGGTTGCACCAACAGGAGTAGGCCACAGAGTGGCACAATGATAGAGTGTGGAGGTCACGGCAGCAGCCACAGTAGCAGCATGAGGTCAGAGAGTGGCACAATGACACAGTGTGGAGGTGGCAAATACAGGAGTAGGCCACAGAGTGGCACAATGACAGAGTGTGGAGGTGGGTGGCAATACCAGTCCCTGGTAAAGATGGTGGTAGGCAGATGGAGAAACTGTCAGCAGATGTGTGGCATCAGGCGGGTGGCGGCATCAAAATAGTGGCTGAGGCAGGTAGTTTGAACCCAGACTCATTTCTCAAAGTTTGAGTAAGGCGTCATGGCTAATCTGACGCCTAAGGCATTGGTGTGTGAAAATCCTGGCCGATCCACGCCTGATTCATCTTGACAAAGGTCAGTCGTTCCACATTTCCCGTGGAAAAGCGGATTCTCTTTGGGGTAACGATGGCCCCCGCCGCACTGAACACCTGCTCTGATGGCACACTACTGGCCGGGCAGGACAGCTTCTCCACTGCAAACTCGGCAAGTTGCGGCCACACATCCAGTTTGGCTGCCCAGTAGTCAAGCGGATATTCTAACTGGGGTGGCAGAGTGCTGTCCAAGTAGGCCACCACCTGTTGGTTCAGGGACTGCTCCAGGTCCTGCTGCTGCTGCTGCTGGCGACTGCCCTCCTCACTAGACGGGTGAAGGAAGCTGCTCATCAGTGACTCAAGACTTAGGTTGCTGCTGATCGAGCTGGTACTGCTCCTACCCACCCACCTTCCCACGGCAGCTGCGGCAGTAGTACGTGAGCGCTACGGAACCCCCCGGTCAGACCTGTCAGAGGAGGGACAATGCCGCACACAGGCAGCGGCCAACTGACTACGGAGGATTTCCCTATAGTATTTGAGTTTGTCCTCCCTCTCAGCAGCTGGGAAAAAAGGCTCCATTTTGGACCGGTAGCGAGGGTCCAATAGGGTGGAGAGCCAGAAGTCATCCCTCTGCCGGATGGTGACTATTCGGCTGTCACTAGCCAGGCAAATCAGCATAATGCGGGCCATCTGCACAAGTGACTCCCAGGGACTCCCTGCCTCCATCTCCACTGTATACTGCCATGGTGCTTGTGGGTCATCTGCCTCGTCTTCCTCATCTCCATCTACCTCCTCCTGCTGCTCCTGCTCCTCCTCTCCTGTCACCTTGGTAGAAAATCCACTCATTTCACCAGACAATGCTTCTGCTCCAATGTCCTCCTCCTCCTCCTCCATTTCCGTCCCCACTGGATTCATGTGGCCGCGAGATGTAGTCGCCACGTCTCCAGTCCCCTGCCCAGACAGATTTTTCAGCATCTGTTCCAGGACATAAAGCAGTGGAATGACGTTATTCATCCCGTAGTCCTGGCGACTGACAAATAACGTGGCCTCATCGAATGGCCTCAGCAAACGGCAGGTGTCACGCATGAGCTGCCACTGGCTGACATCAAAGTTACACAGGGGAGTACTCCTGTCCGCCTGGATCATCAAAAAATCGTTAATGGCCTTTCTCTGTTCATACAGTCGGTCCAACATGTGCAGGCTGGAATTCCAACGGGTGGAAACATCGCATATCAGCGTGTGTTGGGGGAGGCCGTTCTGCCACTGCAACTCGAGGAGGGTGTTCCTGGCTTTGTAGGAATGGATGAAGTGCATGCACAGTTTCCTGGCCATTTTCAGAATCTTCTGAAGATCGGTGGAAGACTTCAGGAACCTTTTCACAATCAGATTGAACACGTGCGCCATGCAGGGCACATGGACCATCCCTCCTCGGTGCAGCGCGGACACCATGTTCCTCCCATTGTCCCTCACCATGGTTCCAATTTGCAGTTGCCGCTGCCTGACGCGCAAGCTGACACCCTCTTCTCCTGATGATGATGAAGCCCTTGCTTCACCCGGCTCCCAAGTGCGGCTACATCATCATCGATTTGTGTTTCATCGTCACTGCTGTCTTCATCACCGGTCTTGGTATGCAGAGGCTGACCCCTCATAACATGACCTCCCATGCCACTCTCCACATCCATACTTTGCTGCTTACTGCAAGAAGCAGGGGCCATGCCAACTAAGGGTTGTGACTGACGTTCCCACCGACTCATGGCTGGCGTTGTCAGATGTCATCTGGGAGGAAGTGGATGACGTAGTCAACCAATCAAGAACCATTAGGTTGCTGAACAACACACGGCCGCTAGATGACACCGGCAGTTCTGGCCTCACTGAGTGACCCCTGCTGCGACGTCCCCTTGCTGTGCTGCGACCTGTGCCTGCTCCAGGAATGTTTGTGCCACTGCAACTCGCATGTGAAGAGCCTGCCACCTCTCTGTCTGACATACTGTTTGTTCTAAAATGTACAGACTCTGTTTAATGAAGATATCTGTATATGATAAATACACACCCTGTATTTGACTCCAAATGAACCCACTAACAAGCTTGGGTAACCCTTGGATATAAATGGATATAAATGGCCAGGAAAAATTTACTTGTATGTGCCGTTTAAAAACACTGTGTATTTTACTGAATATAAAAGCACAGACAGGCTTAATTAACATTCGGATATGAATGATGCTAAAGCAAAAATTTCTTCATTGGCGTTGAAAAAAAAACGTTTCTTTTACTGAGTACAACTGCAGAAAAACACTTAAGTTAACCCTTTGATGTAAATTGCGCAAAAGAAATGTGCTGCCAACAATTACCAGCTTTGTAGCGTGTTAAAACGGCGTGTATTTTACAGAATACAACAACAGAAAACTCGTAATTAATCTTCGGATATGAATTATTCTACATCCAAAATTTCTTCTTTGGCTGTGAAAAAGAACATTTCTTTTACTGAATACAACTGCAGAAAAATACTTAGTTAACCCTTGGATATAAATTGCGCAAAAGAAATGTGCTGCCAACAATTACCAGCTTTGTAGCGTGTTAAAACGGCGTGTATTTTACGATACACAACAGAAAAACTCGTAATTAACCTTCGGATATGAATTATGCTACAGCCAAAATTTCTTCTTTGGCGGTGAAAAAGAACGTTACTTTTACTGAATGCAACTGCAGAAAAATACTTACTTGGATGTAAATTGCGCAAAAGAAATGTGCTGCCAACAATTACCAGCTTTGTAGCGTGTTAAAACGACACGTATTTTACGGAACACAACAAAAGAAAAACTTGTAACTAACCTTCGGATATGAATTATAGTACAGGCAAAATTTCTTCTTTGGTGGTGAAAAAGAACGTTTCTTTTAGTGACCACAACAGCAGAACAACGCTTAATAAAAACCCTGGATCTAAATTGCGCAAAATAAATGAGCAACCAAAAATTAATTGGTATTTGGATTGTAAAAACGCTGTTTCTTTAACTGAATACAACAGCAACTGGCTTAGATAACCCTTGGATATTCAATGTGCTCAAGAACTGAGCAGATAGTATTAAAATGTATATGCAGCTGAATTGGACGCACACTGGACTTCAGTTCCAATACCCCACAAAATCAGAATTAGAACGTAAGAGAAGCAGTCTCTGAGACAAGCTGTGGCACCCCCAAAAAATCGCTGTATAAAAGTGAGTTCCTTAGTATGAGATATCATAAGCAGCAGTGGCAGCACCTTCCCTACACAGCACAGTGAGAGCGGTGTAAGCTGCCAGCATCGCGCCCGGACTTATATAGTGCGGTGACGTCACAGAAACCCGCTGGTCTCTGATTGGCTTAATCTCCGCACATGTCATGTAGGCTACGCCTTTCTTCCACCCAGACTTCTTTGCCCCATGTAACGCCATGTGCTCGCAGCCATTTTATCAATTAAAAACACACTTCGTTCCCTCGAATAACCCCAAAGTTCGACTTCGTTCAGAGTCGAAGTTTTCCTGAAATTCTAAACGAATTCCACTTCGTTAGAACCAATTCGCCCATCTCTAGTTATGATTCGTCATGAAAAGTACCTGTCTAACTAACATAAGTACAGAATGCTAAATGTGTATATTAGCAAAGTGATTATTGATAAAATAAAGTGTACAAAAAGAACACAAACAGCTCTATAGATATGTTTGGCATGCCAAGGTCAGGATCGCTGTTTTGGATCCAAGCAAATAAATCTTAGGTGCTGTGAAGCAACGGATAGATTGCTGTACGAACAAAATACACCCGGACACCTAACATGTTAAAGCCACTTGTTAACTAAATGCATTTCAAGAACATATGAAATTAAGTCCATGGTCAGGAAAGCACACTTGTGATACATGATTCATGCAGCATCTACATGTCAATGTCTAGGATTCTAAGAAATAGTGAAAAGATACAGGTAAACATACTTAAGAGTTGAACATTTAACCTTTTTAATAATGTATAAGAAAAATATGAACATACCAAAGAGTGAAAGGTTTATATGCCTCAGAGACAAATATACTTCAATAGTAAGGTTCAAGAACAGAGCAGATGCTCCCCCACCCCTTTGCTCTAAGCTTATAACATTCTCTCTACTTCAGAAGATGTGTTGTATATACATTAAAATCTATAACACCATCCATGAAGGTTTTGACAAGCTAGACAGTCAGGAGACTCCAAGGTGATTGTCTGTTGTCATTTTTGACTGATTTTACCTCCAAATCTCACACACTCGTGGTGGTTTGACCTTGTGGTGATAGTGATCTATCTTCATGGAAGACAACTGTCAGCAATGTCTCAATTTTGTTGCGGGAAACTAGGAAGAGAACCTTGGCTATCCCTAAAGAGGAAAAATGTGCTAAATATCCCCCGACCTTCCAACGTTAACCATTAAATAGACTACATATCATAAATGTCAAAGTTACAGAATAAAGCTGCCTGCTTGTAATTTTTAAATGTTATGTGCGTGTTGGATGCTATAACAAGATGTCAAAAGAGAAAATAATAAGCATATACATAGCTGCATAGTTTCTATCGTTGTAAAATTACACATATCAACCAAGATCAACTAGATGATGGGAGAGGATTTTAATAAAGGGAAGGGTCAAGAAGAGATGCAGAAACAAGAGTAAGTTTGTATATACATGTATATACATGTAGCAGATTTCTATAAATGTCCTATGTATTTGAGTAGGGATTGCCTGCTGCCAAAACCACATTAAGATGAATGGAACTGATTTTCAGCAGCAGAAATTTCTGCAAATAATATGCCATGTTTGCATTTCCCTTAATAGGGACAAGGAAATCAGTAGCATAAATTCCAATAACTAGTTAAATAAAGGGACCAAGCAACATGGGCGTACTGGAGTCTTGTTTAGGCCCTGATGCTAAGGAGAGGCAAATGCTCCTATTTAACATTAAAAGACACTAGTAATGTAGATGGCGCTTGGTAGGTGAAATCCCCATCAAATGGTCAAATGGTAAAATCTGAAGGCAGGGTGCATATGCCACATGTGGAGCATCTTACCTCAGTGTAATAGGTGGTCTTAGAATCAATATTTCATGTTTGATCACTAGGACCACCAACACTGCGACTCACATCAATAGGACTCTCCATCAGTCATGAAAATGGTGGTCCATATTTCAACCTTGAATAGAGCCACAGTAGAACATTTGCTAATGGCAAACATTTCTACATTCATTGTCCATGGTATTGATTGATATACCAGAGTGCAGTTATTAGCTATCTTTTTATACAGAGCAAAGCTTCATGTCATAATTTCTATTAAGGATGTCACATCATTATGACCACTTCCTACTTTTGATGTTTGCATTGCATAGTTCATGAAGGAAGCTGCCTGTCATGAGCTGGCTTGGTGGGTATATAAGGGGTTCAGTAGGCTGTCTGCACACATATCCATCATTGCTGTCACAGGTAAAAGTGGTGATTTGCAAAAAAAAGGAGTGATTATTTGTCTTTTTGGGAAAGGGTGGCAGTATTTCTAAAACTGTGCAGTTTGTAAACTGTTTACGTGCTGCTGTATTGCAAATAAGCATCATGCAAGCTGAAAAACTTCAAAGTGTGACGTGTATATGTATTCATGAAAACCAAGGAACATACTATACAGCTCAGGGATACATTTGTGGCAAAGTGTAGTGCAGGGTTAGATTTAAAAAAAAAAAAGCTCTGAACATCTCACGGTGCACTGTTCAATCCATTATCCATGAATGGAAGTAGTATGGCACAACTGCTAACCTACCAAGACTTGGCCATCCACTTAAACTGACAGTTCAGACAAGGAGAGCACTAATTAGAGAAGAAGCCAAGAGGCCCAGGGTCACTCTGGAGGAGCTGCAGAGATCCACAGCTCAGGTGGAGCAATCTGTCCACAGGACATCACATGATGCCAAAAAGGGGCAGAGTCTGGGGTGACACACAACATCCTTGATAAAGGCCTGTTATGGGCGAAACGTCGGACTGTGGGAATACCTAAACTACTATGGATGCATATTGCATATAATGGAGAGCTGTTGATGCTCTATTTTGTGATTCAATAAATCTCACTTATTGTCACTACCAAAGGAGTGACATGGATTATCTTCATATTGGACCATAGCCATTTGGCCTTCCACTGAGCACCCGTATAACTTCTAAGGTGTGCGGCACCATTCTATGTACTACAGATGCTCAATAGGATTTAGGTCTGGAGACATGCTTGGCCAGTCCAGACCAGTCCTCATTTTTTTTAGCAAGCCAGTGGTTGTCTTGGAGGTTGTTTTTTTTTGGGTTGTTATTATGTTGAAATACTGCCCTGTGGCCCAGTTTCCAAAAGGAGAGGATCATGCTCTATTTCAGTATGTCATAATACATTTTGGCATTCATGGTTCCCTCAATGAACTGTAGCTCCCCACAGCCGGAAGAGCTCATGTAGCACCAAACCATGACACTCCCACCACCATGCTTGGCTGTGGATAAGACAAACTTGTCTTTGTACTCCTCACCTGGTTGCCACCTCACACACTTGACATCACCTTAACAAAATAAATTTATCTTGGTCTCATTAGACCACAGAATATGGTTCCAGTAAACCATGTCCATTGTATGCTTGTCTTCAGCGAACTGTGGGCTTTCTTGTGCATCACCTTTAGAAGAGGCTTCCTCTGGGAAAACAGCCATGCAGACCAATTTGTTGTAGTATGCAGCCTTTGGTGTGAGCACTAAGAGGCTGACCCCTCACCCTTTTAACGTCTGCAGCAAGGCTGGCAGCACTCACATGTGTATTTTGAAATGACAATCTCTGCATAAGATGCTGAGTATGTGCACTCAACTTCTTTGGTTGACCATTGTGAGGCCTGTTCTGAGTGGAACCTGTCTTGTTAAACTGCTGTATGGTCTTGTCAACCACACTGCAGCTCAGTTTCAGGTTGTTGGCAATCTTCTTATAGGCTAGGCCATCTTTATAAAGAGCAACAATTCTTTTTTTCAGATCATCAGACAGTTCTTTGCCATGAGATGCCATGTCGAACTTCCAGTGACCAGTATGAGAGAGTGTGAGAGCAATAACACCAAATCTAACGTACTTGCTCCACATTCACACCTGAGATTTTATAAGGTTATGCCTACACACACAGGTTTTCCATCGGATTTTCAGCAGTTTTAGTATTTAAAAACTGCTGAAAATCTGACGGAAAATTGTTCACATAGACTTTAATACAAAAAACGGCCTGTAGTCTACACAGGTGTTTTTTTTTACCAGTCGGTTTTTAAAACATGTTGTAAATTCTACCGGAGTCTGGCAGAAAATTTACTATTGAAGTCAATGTAAACCAACGGCTGGGTTTTTACTGCGGTTGTTAGCGCAGATCTGTTGAAAAGCCACCCAAGTGTTTAAACAAGGCATATAGGTCCCACCTAGAGTGGGTGTGTTTATTGCTGGCCCTCTTGCACTGTTTTGTCATTGTTTTACAAAGTGTGGAATAGGACATATCAACATGCCACTCAAGCAACCCTACCAGCTTATGGACGTTAATGTGTGAACATATATGGTGTTGTCTCTATAATATTATTTTTATGGGAAGAAAATTTTTTGTAAAAAGTGTTTGACAACTTTTCTGTGAGGTGTTTAGTCAAGCTTTTGTGCGTGCCTATACAATTTTGTCATATATGTGCTTAAATTTTTTTGTGCGGTAGCATGACATGCGATCATCTTAGATTAGTACGTTTAAACTTTTTGTGCAGTAGCATGCAATGCAGTCATCATAGATTTGTACGTTTAAACTTTGTGATGCACAATATAAATTTTTTTTTTTTTTTTCCTGCGTTTCAGGTACATAATCACCCAGAGCTCTAGGATAAGAGCTCCCAGGGTTACAGTAATCAGCACTTGAAAAAACAGTACTGGGATGATATTTGTGAGGCGCTGTACCGGAGGACTGGAGAGAGTATAACAGTATAACCGTATCCAACACTCTCAAAGAGACCACTACATAGTGTTCTGATGCACCAAGGACCACGAACAATATCAGTGGATGGCCAGGGTGGAAGGTGCTACTTTTACACATGCCCTCATTAGCCAGGCCCATTCAGAACTCCCACGGACCGAACCATCTTTCCAGCTCCCTGTACCTCCACAACCCCTGCTACCACCGCCTCCACAACCTATTGTACACCAACCCCCACCTCTTCAACCGATTCTGTAACCACCTCAATCACAATACCTTCCCACTGCTGGGGATTCAAAAAATCACCCAAATCAACACCACCAATACCACAGCAGTGGATACTCTTACTTCACCCAATCCCAATCTGGTACATCATCTTCTCCCTCTCACTTTTTCTCAAGCTATGAGGACTTATAATTTGTTTTGTTATATTTAATGTTCTTATTTTTTATAGTTAGCACTTTACAAATTGATTTTGGGGTTGGTCAAAGGGTTAATAATTTGTTATTTATATTAAAAGAAAATTATCAATAGTTTTTTACACTTTGAACCTTGTCTTGTGATATTTTATAGTATATTACATACATAAAGGGTCCTACAAATATTTCTGTTACTCCTACTATAGATTAAACCATATATGTAGTGTTATCTTTGGTGATTTTTTTTTTAAATGCATTAATACAAACTGGCGAAAAACTAAGATAATCTTTGAACAGTTTTTGAAAAATTTAGTTTGGCATATCAATGAATTTTATAACCAAGAGGTGATCGCCTCATTTTTTTAAAATTAAAAAAAAAATAGCACACTGCAGCAGACAAAGTAAATTATTACAGCCAATGCACTCAAAATGGCAACTGTGACTTAAATGGAGTGACTTGAACTGTGCATACATTAAAAACAAGTGAAAATTGATTGAAAACTGTTCAAAACACCTTCAAAACCATGGCAAAAACTGTGTCAAAAACCGCATAAAAAACTGTCAGATTTTGGTTTTTGACAAGAACTTGACAAAATACTCAGTTTTATGGATGGTTTTAGAATTTGGTTATCAAGCAGTTTTTTGTCCTTTTTGGCACCATGTAGGGAAAAATGCAAATTCGTCACAGGTTGTCCATTTTTATATATGGATGTACTCACTTTAGTTGCCAGTGGTTTAGACATTGATAGCTGTGTGCTGAGTTATTTTGAGGACACACCAAATTTACACTGTTATATAAGCCGTACACTAACTACTTTACGTTGTTTCAAAGTGTCATATTTTCAATGTTGTCCCATGAAAAGATATAATACAATAAAAAAGAGATACTGTATAACTTGATTGTAATATATTGTTTTTACATCACCCTGTGAACGGTTATACGAGTCCTAACTAAATATTCCAATCCCTGTTACTACAGGTGTCCTAACAACGTTTTTTAAGTTACATATATTTTCAAATAATATTCAGCACAAAATTTTGAATTCTGTGTAATTCTTTTAAGCATAGAGGCTTCTAGGAAATGTGATTTGAATCTCCCAAAGAAAAGATGTTTGCTTTTATCAGATATCTGTACCTGGCAAGATTTTCTCTGCTTGTGTGTATTTTTGTTTTTTACTTAACTGTCTATTGTGTCTTTCAGCAAATCCTATCAACCGGCAATCATATTTTTTTATGGGAATCATTGAAAATTTCAGCTCTGTGCAACATACACTGCAGCTTGTTAAATTGTTATATTCATAAAGTGTTGTGTAAGCTGTTTTTTCCTTTTTTTTTTCTATTCCCAAAATGTCCTAGTTGACAGATTCACAAGATTTATGTTAAAATTTACAGCAACAAATATATGCATCTGCAGTAGGACAAAACCTGAACTCATTCCAATATCTGCTAATTAATAAATATGTATTATGCAGAAGATTATCTTGCAGATGCTCATGTTCCTACACCTGGGAAAATTTGACACATACTATATTACTACGTATGACAGTAAGAGCCTATATATTCCAATGGAAAAAAATAGTCTTTAAGAACAGGGACTAGAGATGGGCGAATTGATTCTAATGAAGTGGAATTCGTTTAGAATTTCAGGAAAACTTCGAATCTGCACGAAGGTGAAGCTTATGGTACTTTGCGGGAACGAATCGTCTTATTTTTCTAAAATGGCCGTGAGCACATGGCGTGACATGGGGCAGAGAACTCTGGGAGGAAGAAAGGAACACCCTCAATGACATGTGCAGACATGAAGCCAATCAACAACCAGCAGGCTTCTGTGACGTCACAGCCCTATAAATACGGACGCCATGATAAATTCTCACACTTGTCACTGTGTCTCCTGCCACAAGCATCTATCTGCTGCAGCACTATATTGCACTCTTTACAAAACAAACTCGTTTTTTGAACGACTGGGGTGAAAGACCTTCACAAATGTGTGTCATATACACACTTGTTCCTGAACCAGCGTTATTATTTTGTTTTAGTTTGTGGGGTATTCTCCCTAAAGTCCAGGGTGGGTGTATTTCTGCCCCATACACACCTGAATTCCATCTGGTTCACTGTGTAGGGTATTTTATACCCAAGGGTTAATTTATCCTCTTGTTTGTGGGGTAATTAGGAGTCAAATACAAGATGTGTGTTTTTCTGCCGCATACACGTCTCAATTCCATCTGGTTCACTGTGTAGGGTATTTTATACCCAAAGGTTAATTTATCCTCTTGTTTGTGGGATAATTACTGTAGGAGTCAAATACAGGGTGTGTGTTTTTCAGCCTCATATACGCCTCAATTCCATCTGTAGGGTATTTTATACCCAAGGGTTAATTTATCCTCTTGTTTGTGGAGTAATTAGGAGTCAAATACAAGGTGTGTGTTTTTCAGCCCCATACACGCCTGAATTCCATCTGGTTCACTGTGTATGGTATTTTATACCCAAGGGTTAATTTATCCTCTTGTTTGTGGGGTAATTAGGAGTCAAATACAGGGTGTGTGTTTTTCAGCCCCATATACGCCTCAATTCCATCTGTAGGGTATTTTATACCCAAGGGTTAATTTATCCTCTTGTTTGTGGGGTAATTAGGAGTCAAATACAGGGTGTGTGTTTTTCAGCCCCATATACGCCTCAATACCATCTGGTTCACTATGTAGCTTATTTTATACCGAAGGGTTAATTTATTCTCTTGTTTGTAGGGTAATTAGAAGTCAAATACAGGGTGCGTGTGTTTTTCTGCCCCATATATGCCTCAATTTCATCTGGTTCACTGTGTAGGGTATTTTATACCCAAGGGTTAATTTATCCTCTTGTTTGTGGGGTAATTAGGAGTCAAATACAGGGTGTGTATTTATCATATACAGACATATACAGAAATATACAGAGTCTGTTAAATTGTGAATTTTTGATCAAACAGTATGTCAGACAGAGAGGTGGCAGGCTCTTCACCTGCGAGTGGCTGTGGCACAAATGTTCCTGGAGCAGGCGCAGGTCACAGCACATCAAGAGGACATCATAGCAGGGGTGACTCAGTGAGGCCAGAGCTACCGTCATCTAGCGGCCGTGTGTTGATCACCAAGCCAATGGGTCTTGATTGGTTGACTAGGTCATCCACTTCCTCCCAAATTACATCTGACAACCCCAGCCAAGAGTCTGTGGGTTCATCAGACACAACCCTTAGTTGGCATGGCCTGGGAGCAGGTCAGGGGCCCTCAACTGTCCTCAACCCGCCTCTGTCCTGATCAGTTCAGTCAGCCAGAGAACTACTATGTGGTCTGGGTTCTGCACCACTTTACAGCGAGAATGAACTATTTGAGGACAGTCAGCAGCTACTAGGCAGCAAAGAGGTGGGGCAGACATCCGCTGCTTCTTGCAGTAGGCGGTCAAGTAGTGATGTGGAGAGGGGCATGGGAGGTTATGATCGCACTTGGGAACCAGGTGAAGAAAGGGCTTCATCATCATCGTCGGAAGAAGAGGGTGTTAGTTTGTGCATCAGGCAGCAGCGCAGCCAGTAAGTCAGTAGTGTGGCCGTGAGTCAGCAGGATGGCAGCAGTGCGAGGTCGGGAACCAAACGACCACGGGGTAGACCACTCGTTTCGCAGGTCCAAGAAAGCAGCGGCACAGGGGCTCACCGAAGCAGCGGCGTTAATAGTCAGTCAGTGTCGAGTGTTGGTGGTAAAATCACCTACTCGGCGGTGTGGCAGTTTTTTGTAGAATCTGTGGGCAGAAAGTGAAGTGTGGCCAGGGAGCTAACATAGGCACCACAGCCCTGTGTCAACACATGCAGCGTCATCATCCAGTGGCCTGGGAGAAACGTGTCTCAGATGTGGTGTTCCATCCTGCAACAGCACCCAGTAGCACGCATGCCATTTCAGCCAGTCAAGGCTCCTACACCTCTGCCAAAGGGAGCTGTTTGTCTTTCCCATCATCTACCGGTCCAGATGCTTCTGCTCCTCGCTTCTCATGGTGCCAGCAGTCGTTCACTGAGGAGATTGCAAAAAGAGAGCAGCAAGCGTCCAACCATCCTAAGGTGCAGAAGATGACCATGCTCCTGTCCAAGTTGTTGGTACTGCAGTCCCTCCCTTTCCAAGTGGTGGACTCTGCACCGTTCAGAGAACTAATGGCTTTTGTTGGGCGGTGGTGGAGAGTTCCAAGCCGTTAGTTCTTTTCGAAAAAGGCACTATTAGCCCTGCACAAATATGTAGAACAGAAGGTGGGCCGGTCCTTAATCCTATCGGTGTCTTCCAAGGTGCACAGCAGCACGGACGTATGGCCCACTGGGTGAATGTGCTTCCTGCCCAGCCACACCAGCAACTTGGACAGGAGACGCCGCTTTCTCCTCCACATTGTCAAACTGCTGATCCTGCACCAATATCCGCCTCCTCCTCCTTCACCACCACATCAGCCTCCTCAAGTCTAAGTGATGCTCCAACATACCACATGTGCAGGGCACAGCGGTGTCACACAGTTCTACACCTGGCTTGCCTGGGCGACCAAAGTCACACAGGGGAGGAACTGCAGCACGAAATCAATGTGTGGCTTTCTCCGCGACAACTGCAAATCGGAACCATGGTGACAGACAATGGAAGGAACATGGTGTCCACGCTGCACCAAGGAGGGCTGAGCCATGTGCCCTGTATGGCGCACGTGTTCAATCTGGTCATCAAACGGTTCCTCAAGTCTTCCATCCCTCTGCAAAAAATTCTAAAAATATCCAGAAAACTCTGCATGCACTTCATCCATTCCTACAAGGCCAAACACACCCTCCTTGAGTTGCAGTGGCAGAATGGCCTCCCCCAACATACGCTGATATACAATGTTTCCACCCATTGGAATTCCAGCCTTCATATGTTGGACCGACTGTATGAACAGAAAAAGGCCATTAATGATTTTTTGATGATCCAAGCGGACAGGAGTACTCTCCTGTGCAATTTTGATGTCAGCCAGTGGCAGCTCATGCATTAAACCTGCTGTTTGCTCAGGCTTTTTGAGGAGGCCACGTTATTTGTCAGTCGCGAGGACTACGGGATGAATAATCATTCCACTGCTACATGTCCTGAAACAGATGCTTCAAAATCTGTCTGACTACATCTCACGGCCACGTGATTCCGGTGGGGGCTGAACTGCAGAATGAGGAGGACATTGGATCACAAGCAGTGTCTGCAAAAATTAGTGGTTTTTCTACTCAATTGACAGGAAAAAGCAGCCGTAGGAGGTAGACGGAGCTGTGGAAGACGAGGCAGATGACCCAGACACACCGTGGCAGTATACAATGGAGATGGAGGCAGGGAGTCTCTCAGAGTCACTTGCACCGATGGCCCACTGCATGCTGATTTGCCTGGCTAGTGACAGCCAAATAGTCACCATCCAGCAGAGGGATGACTTCTAGCTCTCCACCGTCTTTGACCCTCGCTACAGGTACAAAATGGGAGCCTTTTTTTCACCTGCCGAGAGGGAGGACAAACTCAAGTACTATAGAAAAGTCCTATGTAGTCAGTTGTAGTCATCTTCCATCCTCTGACAGGTCTGACCGGGCGGGTCCTCCTCGCTCCCGTACCACTGCCACAGCTGCTGTGGGGAGTTGGGGGGTAGAAGCAGTACCAGCCCCATCAGCAGCAGCCTAAGTCTGGAGTCGTTGATGAGCAGCTTCCTTCACCCGCCAATTGAGCAGGGTACTCACTAGCCGCAGGACCTGGAGCAGACCCTGAACCAGCAGGTGGTGACCTACTTGGACAGCACTCTGCCACCCCACATAGAAGATCCACTGGACTGCTGGTCAGCCAAATTGGATGTGTGGCCACAACTTTTGCACTGGAGACACTGTCCTGCCCGGCCAGTAGTGTGGCATCAGAGCGGGTGTCCAGTGCTGCGGGGGCCATAGTTACCCCAAGGAGAACTCGCTTGTCCACCCAAAATGTGGAGAGACTCACCTTTGTCAAGATGAATCAGGTGTGGATCGGCCAGGATTTCCACACACCAATGCCTTAGGCATCAGATTAGATCAGCCATGATGTCTCACCAAAACTTTGAGAAATGAGTCTGGATTCTTCTGGCTACCTACCTCAGCTACTATTCTGATGCTGCCACAGGCCTGATGCCACACATCTTCTGCCAACTGCTCCATCTACCACCGACCATCTTTACCAGGGACTGGTATTGCCACCCACCTCCCCACTCTTCATTATGTATGTAGACTTCTGATGTTGCCTTCAGTTATTTGGTCAGTTTTGCCCCTGTAACTGCCCAGAGAAGTGAAGTGTGAAGCGATTCTAAAAGCGGTGCTTGTCATCTGCGTGCCATACTAAAACACAGCATTGTATGAAGACCAAACCATGCTCCCTATGCATATTTGAGCATGGCACAATGTTCTACAACACCCTACAGGCTCTCCGCAGCCAGAAAATAGCTGTTTTTAACGCGGCAACTAAATTCGTGTTGAAACGATTTTTTGTGGAAAATTCGGCGAATCTGGCGAACCGACTTTTTGAGATATTCGCCCATCTCTAGCGGCTAGGTTTGGTGTACTAAAGTTCATTTATATAGAGAATTCGGTGACTTTTGGTGCAAAATACACCAAAAAAAATGATGCAACCCTAATGAGACATGTCGCCCTAAATGTTCGGTTCGAGTTCAAGAAAATCGAGATGTTCGACTCGAACTTAACTTTTCTGGAATGGTTTGATCAACACTAGTCCCACATTCACAAATGTGTCCAATACTACGAATGTTGTGCGACACTTCCCCAGAACTTCCCCACATCTTTGGTGCATTATAAAGTTGTGGGCCAGGCGCACAATGTGCCAAATACGTTCATTTGATGCACCATCGGGAAATTAGGTGGCCTAATCACTTTTACCGCATTTAACGGCAGAACATTAAAACTGACCCCTTGTTCCAGCCCTGTTTAATAAATCTGTTTACATCACCCTGGTTGCTGCCTACTTATACTCACTGGTATTACTTGTATATAAGATGTATTCTTGCCTTCCTTTATAAATGATCATTGTTGACAAATTTGATAATTTTCTATATGCTTTATGATTGTGTTGCAATTGTGAAGATGCTTAAACAAAATTTTCAGTAGGTAATACAGGTGGGTTGAAGATATAACACCCCTCCAAACACAAAGGAAATAACATTGAGAAAGTCAAAAATTAAAGTGAAATACTTATGGACTAAACAAATCCCTTTCTAAGACTTTACATTTAATAAGTTAATAAAACGAAAAATATCACAAAACACCATTGGTGTTAACCACAACAAACAACCAAATATTTTTTTTTCTTTTCTTATAGTATGTATACACAAGGTAGAGCAAAAAAGGAGTAATAATGCACAATACAATATCATAAATGTTGTATACTTCAACTAGTGATATTGAAATCTAACTTCAAAACAATGTATAGAATAATCATATGACTCACCACAAATACAGTTGGCAATACTGCTCAATTCTTATACCAGATGAAGAAATGTATGGGTTTCCTCCAGGAAAACTTTGTAATCTTTGTTGGGTTGAAAAAAGGAAGAGTATAACAATTTATTGTCCTAACGGTCTTATCCCTAGATTGTCCCTTAGCGGAGTACCTGCCCCAAAAAGGGTGACTCCACAAGACTGTGACCCAAAAGACCCTATCTATAATCCTAGAGTACAGTGAAAAACAGAGAGGCTAGAGAAAAATATAACAAATAAATGCCCATAAGCATTTCATCCTTTCTTTCAGTACTCTTCAGTGGGCTTAGTAAGTACATTCAGAAAACCAAGGGTCAGGTTATGTGTCTGGGCCAGGTCATGTATAAGCCAGTAAAGTGAAAAGAACCAACACTAGAGATGGGCAAATTTCTCAAAAACTCCATTCGCCGAGTTTGCCGAATTTTCCGACAAAATTTGTTTCGACCCGAATAAATTTTTCGACGAATCTCGTTAAAAAACAGCTATTTCCTGGCTGCAAAGAGTCTGTAGAAAGCTGTAGAACATTGTGCCATGCTTAAAAATGCAGAGGGAGCTTGGTTTTGTCTTCATACAATACTGTGTTTTAGTATGACACACACATGACTGCCGCCGCTCTTAGAATCGCTTCACTCTAAAATTCCCTGGGCACTTACGGGGGCAAAACTGACCAAAAACTGAAGCGGGAATGCAGCCTGATAAAGTCATGGCAGCCCCAGCTCGAAAAAAAACAAGCTGAGGGCTCAGAAAATCCTACAATAGTGTCAAAAAAACACAATAGTAGGTTCCTGGAGCCGGCAGAGATCGAAGCCGAGTAAGGGGACAGTGACAATAGCCACGCCAGGAAGCGTAATCTAAGTAGGTCCCGCTTTTCCCAGGAGCCCGCCACAAAGCGGGATGGACTTGCTGCGGCAGGAGTCTACCAGGTCGCTACCCCTGACGTGATTTGTTTTTGGTGGCAGCCGAGGTGTAGCAAGGTACAAAATCTTAAGGCAAACTCAGAGTCGGGGACAAGTGTAAGGTCAGTACAGCCAGCAAGGATCGTGGTCAAGGAACGGAGGTAAGAGGTATGGTACACGGATATGACAGACGAGGCTCAAGAAAACGCTTTCTCTATAGGCTCTTAAGATTATTATCATTTATTTCATAGTCCCGGAGGCGGTTTTTACTTTCTGTAAGTTGAACATACGATTCACATTCTTCGTACTGAAGAAGCTCATCCAAAGCCAGTTTTGCAGCATTTGCTTTTGCTTCCCATTCCAGTTTTGTACTACATTCCATCACTAATGGCACCGAATGCAAAATAGCACCTAAAACATTCCCTGTAGTTAGGGTCTCCTTCAGTTCAAGTTCCATACGCTGCATTTGAACAAATTGGTGTCAGACAGAAACTGGATTCAAACTACCACGTTTATACCTAATAATAAACTCTGTAACTTTTTTATATATTAATGATGAAGCTGATGGAGGAATAATTGCCTTGGCCAAAAATGGTTTTGGAACGTTAGCAAACTGACTACGGAGGATTTCTCTATAGTTCTTGAGTTTGTCCTCCCTCTCAGCAGCTGGAAAAAAAGGCTCCCAGTTTGGACCGGTAGCGAGTGTCCAAGAGGGCGGAGAGCCAGAAGTCATCTCTATGCCGGATGGTGACTATTCGGCTGTCAGTAGCCAGGCAAATCAGCATGCTGCGAGCCATGTGCGCAAGTGACTCTGAGGAACTCCCTGCCTCCATCTCCACTGTATACTTGTCAGGGCTGGGCGGTGCTCGGTTTGCAGGGAACAATGTTCTGCAGCAGCTGATCAGCGGCCGCACCCTGATACACATTCTGCTGGCAGCTCTGTGAGTGACAGAGGCCCAGCCACTCTGGACAGGTGGCGTGTCGCACCAGCCAATGGGAGGACCCGGAGGCCGCTCCAATCAGCTGCAAGTGCGGTATCCGGGAAACACATTTAAACTTCCTGCTAGCTGAGTGCTGCGCCTGTGAAATTCTCCTGGCTGCCTGATTACTTGTTTTGTATTTTGTATTTGTTTCACTGTGTACCTGACCTCGGCTTGTTCTCCTGACCCCGGCTTGTATTCTGATTTTGTACCTCGCTCCCGTTCGTGTTTGACCTCGGCTTGTTTACGTTTATCCCTCTGGTTCTGATTTGTGGCTTGGCGTTCCTGATTTGATATTGACCTGGACTGTTTGACTTTTCTTCCTCCTGACGGCCCCAGCACTCTAGCAGCACAGGAACTGTCGCTCAGTTGCCGTCTGCCACCTAGGGCAACACGTCAAGTAGGCAGGGACAGTGGGCTGGGTTCCAGTCATGGCTCACTGTACCTCCCTTGACGTGACATTTTCACAGGCCAAAACAGTTACTGCTCTACCCTCACTATGAACCCCATGACAGCTCTGGTAGAGCAGATGCAGGGGCTAACCCAGCTAGTCCAGGATCTGGCACTGAGGTTAGAACAGTAGGCATCTACCCCAAGTCAGGGTATCCCTGCACTACCTTCCCCTCTTGTGGAGCCCCCTATCCAGTTGCCTGACAGGTTCTCAGGCAACAGGAAGTCCTTTGTGGCATTTAGAGAGGGATGTCGCCTGTATTTTAGGCTCCGCCCACATACCTCGGAGAATGAGGAGCAAAGGGTGGGAATTGTTATGTCCCTATTTCAGGGTCCCCCCCAGGAGTGGGCATTCTCGTTACCGCCTGATTCACCAGAACTGTCTTCTGTGGACAGGTTCTTTGCCGCCTTAGGGGTACTTTTTGTTGACCCGAATAGGGAAGCTGTGGCCGAGGCTCAGCTGACCATCTTGAGGCAGGGTAAAAAAATTGTGGAGGAGTATTGCTCTGAATTTCGGCGCTGGTGTGTTTCGTCTGGGTGGAACGACCCAGCTCTTAGATGTCAATTTAGATTAGGGTTAGCTGACCATGTGAAGGACTTATTGGTGGCTTACCCTACCCCTGGTACTTTAGATGAGGCTATGGAATTAGTCATTCGTCTGGACAGACGATTTAGGGTGAGACGTCGAGAGAAGACTACCACCCCGGTGGTTCATTCCATAGTTACCCCTACACCCACGGTTCCCGATATAAACCAAGAAGAGCCCATGCAAGTGGGGGCTTTTTCTGCCACTGCTGCTAGGGACCGTAGGACTTCTTGTCGTATCCAGGGATTATGCTTTTACTGTGGCGAAGATGGACACGGCATCAGGGAGTGCTCCAAGTGGAAGACCAGGTCGAAAAAACTCCAGCGCCTAGGTGATTGGCAGGAAGATCACCTAGGCGAGCAGGTATTTCCTATTGTATCCAAAAAATTGCTGCTACCAGTTAAGATTTCATACTTGTCGCTGTCTGGTTCTGGGAGTGCGTTTGTGGATTCTGGATCAGTTTCTAATTTTGTTGATGCGTCTTTCGTCAAACGTCTAGGCTTACCTTGGAGACCACTATCTGATTCTCTACGGGTTGTGGCTATTGACTCCACTCCACTAGTTCGGGGGGCAATCCAACATTGTACCCCTGAGCTGGAGATGGTGGTCGGATCCATACATATTGAAAACTGTATTCTATTTATCATGGAGGGGCTGCCCGCTGCTGTGGTTTTGGGGCTGACCTGGCTTCAGAAACATAACCCAGTGTTTAACTGGAATTCAGGGGAATTAGTCAGGTGGGGACAACGGTGTGTTGACAGATGTCTCCCTACTATACTGGGCAATACTGATGTGAAGGCTGATGCTTTATCTAGAAGCTTCTGTGCCAGCCACGCATCCCAGGAGGATCCAGCACCTATATTGCCCAAGGAGACTGTTGTCTCAGCTATTTACCCTGATTTAGCCACTGAGATTAAGTCCCACCAGGATATGAGATCTGCTAATTGTCCTATTTTGAAGGTCTTTGTCCCCACTCAGTTCCGGCTACTAGTTTTAAAAGAATTTCATCATTCCGTGTTATCTGGGCATTCTGGAGTGTCTGGCACAAAAAAACTAATTTCTCGTAATTACTGGTGGCCGTCATTGCCTCGTGATGTTGAGGCCTATGTGGCATCTTGTGAAGTCTGCGCTCGGGCTAATGTTCCCAGAACTCGTCCTGGTGAACTATGCCCTCTACCTATACCTGAACATCCATGGACCCATATCTCCATGGATTTTATGACAGACCTTCCTCCTTCAGAGGGCAAAACAGTTCTTTGGGTGGTAGTGGATCGTTTCAGCAAAATCTGCCATTTTGTTCCTTTAAGGGGGTTTCCGTCGTCCAAAAAACTTGCTGAACTCTTTGTCAAACACATTGTCAAGCTTCATGGGTTACCGTGGAATATCGTTTCGGACAGAGGGGTTCAGTTCATTTCTCGATTTTGGGGAGCCCTTTCCAAGGCTCTGGGTATCCCCCTGTCCTTCTCCTCTGCCTGTCACCCAGTGACAACTGGGCAGACATAAAGGGTAACTCAAATGGTAACACAAAAACTCAGTTTTTATGTATCTGATCAGCAGGTAGACTGGGTAAAATACTTACCGTTGGTTGAATTTGCCATTAACAATCAGGATAGTAGCTCGTCTGGGACCTCACCCTTTTACTGTAATTATGGTTTTCACCCTAGGCATGCGTCATGTTCCAGTGCTACGTCTGATCACAGCGAGGTGGATGTTATCATTAAAGATCTGTGCACAGTCTGGGCCCAAGTTCAGAAGAACTTGGTTCATACCCAGAACATCCAGAAGAAAAATTCTGATAGATGGCGTCTGTGTTCTAGAGGGTTTGCAGTTGGGGATAAAGTATGGTTATCCACCCGAAATCTGCGATTGAAAGCTCCCTCTGGTAAACTCGTGCCACGATTTGTAAGTCCATATGTGGTTCAGGAGGTGGTTAACCCGGTGGCATATCAGCTGAAATTACCTTCGTCTCTCTGTATACATAACGTGTTCCATCGTGCACTTCTTAAGAGGTATATTCAGCCTGTGACTCCGCCTTCTAGACCTCCTCCTCCAGTTTGCATAGAGGGGGAGATAGAATATGAAGTCGCCCGTATTTTGGATTCTCGTAAGGTCCAAAGGTCTTTACAGTACCTGGTCCATCGGAAGGTGTATGGTCCTGAGGAGAGATCATGGGTTCCGGCGAAATCCATCCATGCTGATGACCTGGTGAGGGAATTCCATGATTCTCACCCGGACAAACCCAGACCAGGGAAGGGTCCGGTGGCCCCTCCAAAAAAGGGGGGGGTCCTGTCAGGGCTGGGCGTTGCTCGGTTTGCA
The DNA here is from genome assembly GCA_025379985.1 of Phyllomedusa bahiana. Taxonomy (NCBI): domain Eukaryota; kingdom Metazoa; phylum Chordata; class Amphibia; order Anura; family Hylidae; genus Phyllomedusa; species Phyllomedusa bahiana. The sequence continues at coordinate 33,432 of JAODAL010037298.1, forward strand.
GGGAACAATGTTCTACAGCAGCTGATCAGCGACCGCACCCTGATACACATTCTGCTGGCAGCTCTGTGAGTGACAGAGGCCCAGCCACTCCGGACAGGGGGCGTGTCGCACCAGCCAATGTGAGGACCCAGAGGCCGCACCAATCAGCTACAGGGGTGGTATCCGGGAAACCCCTTTAAACTCCCTGCTAGCTGAGTGCTGCGCCTGTGAAATTCTCCTGGCTGCCTGATTACTTGTTTTGTGTTTTGGATTTGCTTCTCTGTGTACCTGACCTCGGCTTGTTCTCCTGACCCAGCTTGCATTCTGATTTTGTACCTCACTCCGGTTTGTGTTTGACCTCAGCTTGTTTACGTTTATCCCTCTGGTTCTGATTTGTGGCTTGGCATTCCTGATTTGATATTGACCCGGACTGTTTGACTTTTCTTCCTCCTGACAGCTCCCGCACTCTAGCAGTGCAGGGACTGTCGCCCAGTTGCCGTCTGCCAAATAGGGCAGCACGTCAAGTAGGCAGGGACAGTGGGCTGGGTTCCAGTAAGGGCTCACTGTACCTCCCTTGACGTGACAATACTACTACGTTGCTTGGGGGACAGTGGCACAATGACATAGTGTGGAGGTCACGGCAGCAGCCACAGCAGCAGCATGAGGTCAGACAGTGGCACAATGACAGCAGCAACCAAGTTAATCAGCTCACCTGAGGGTTTGGGCGCGGTTCCAAGCAGGTTCTCAAACTGCTACGAAGTCCAAAGCGATGAAAAAGGTAAAAATTGAACCCGCCTCAAACAAAGGGGAAGATCAGAAGGCAGCCAAATAAAAAGAAAACCAATTTATTTGAGTATCAAAAAAGACTTTGACAGTGAATGCCACAGGAAAAAACCCAAGTGTAAAACCTGCATCTTTTGACGCGTTTCAAAAATTCCAAAACGATTTTTTAGTCAAAAACAAATTTGTCAAGTTCCTATTTTCCTTTTATGGGAAAAAACCACCCATTCAGAAAGGGGAGGGGGGGGAAAAGGGGGAGAAAAAAAAAAAAAAAAAAAAAAAAAAAAAAAAAAGAGGGAAAGGAGGAAAGGGGAAAAAAAAAAAAAGGGGGAAAAGGGGGAAAAAGGGAAAAAAAAAGGGGGGAAAAGGAGAAAAAGGGGAAAAAAAAAAAAAAAAAAAAAAAAAAAAAGGAGAAAAAAAGGGGGGGAAAACAGACAAATTACCAAAATCAATAATTTTAAATTGGGATCTGTTCTAAAATTGAGCCCAGGGGGGTTTTGGCAGTGTTCAAATAAGAATCCAATACCCTTTCCCCTTTTTTTAGTAATGACCTTTTAGGGATCCCCCCTCCTCGGGTTTCCCAAATAAAAAACAGTTCAATAAAAAAAATTTTTTTAAACCCGTCCCATTTCCTTTGATGTGTTTTTAATAGAAATGTTTAGACACGTTGGATACATTTCTTATGTCTGCAAAAGACGCACCATATCCCAGTTCCCCGTACTCTATCTTTCAAGCGTCGGTAGGCACCCAACGTATCTCAAGTTACATGTTACACATTCAAGACAATAAATACATTACTAGATTCGCTTTTCCAAAACGGGGGTCTAAACTTTTTCTATTATACACATCATAAAAAAATGTATCGGATTTAAAATTTTTTTGTATTGAATCGGGTTTCTATTGGAACCGGGAGGAGGTGATCATAAAAGGTCATTTAAAAATTGGGGAAGGGCTATTGGATTTTTTGGTTAAAACACTCCCAAACCCCCTCTGGTCTAATTATAAAAAACAAAATCCATTTTAAATTATTGATGTGGAAATTTTGTCTTTTCCCCCCTTTTTCCCCTTTTTTTTTTTTTTTTTTTTTTTTTTTTTTTTCCCTTTTCTCTCCTTTCCCCTTTTTTTTTTTCCCTTTCCTCCTTTCCCTTTTTTTTTTTTTTTTTTTTTTTTTTCCCCTTTCTCCCTTTTTCCCTTTTTTTTTTTTTTTTTTTTTTTTTTTCTCTCTTCTCCCCTCCCTCCCCCTTGCTGAATGGGGTGTTTCCCTAAAAAAAGGTTTTTGGAAATTTGACAATTTGTTGTTATGACTAAAAAAATCGCTAGATTCAAAAACGCCGGTCAAAAGAGGGGCGGGGTTTCCCACTTGGTTTTACCCTGTGGCATTCACTGTCAAAAGGGTTGTTTTTTTTGGGTTTTACTAAAAAATTGTTTCCCCTTATTTGGCTGCCTTCTGATCTTCCCCTTTTTTTTTGAGGCGGGTTAAATTTTTCCCTTTTTTTCATCGTTTGGACTTCTTTAGCGTTTGAAAAAACCTGTTGGGAAAACCGCCCCCCAAACCCTCAGGTGAGCTGATTAACTTGGTTGCTGCTGTGGATTTACGTTTTTCTCTTTTTCGTGCTCCCTGTTTGCAATATGTCTGAAAGGAGTAAAGATAATGGGTTTAAAACATACATAAGAGAGGTAATGGACTGCTCAGGGAGATTACCGAAGGCAGCACATATTTTTGATAAAAGGCCCCAGGGAAAAATATGTGGATCTGGATAAGCAAATGTGGGCCTAGAGAAAATTTTTAAAAAAGAAGTTAAAGTTTGGGGGGGATGTACAACCCTAAATAATTTTTATAGAAAAATTTGGTACCATTTGGTTTTACGTATTAAGAAAATGCCCCTTACTATTTTACCCAGGGGCCTTTTAAAGAGAAAGGGAAATTAATATTTTAAAAACAGACTGCTTAGAAACTTATGGACTTATTTTTTGTTTGAAAAAAAAGCTCTTAATGATAAAGAGATGGGGATAAAAAACAATGAAAGAGCAAGTGAACCCCACATAAGGATAAAGAACAATATCGAAATTTCTGGATAAAAAAAAATAAAAATTTAAATATTCCCCTTTCTGGGAAGAAGATATTTTTAAAATCAAAAAAAATTTTAAAATTTCAAAGAGATCCCTTGGGATTACAAGTCAAAATACTGTGAAATGCGGGGGAGAATGGAAAAGAGTTCCCCCTCGATCCTTTTTGAGTTTGGGAAAATCTTTGACCTTTGTACACCCCCAAATTTCTAAAAAGACCCCAGAGTTGTGGGGGTTTTTTGGAGATCTTGTTTTTTCAGAAGATACTTCAGAGACCAAAGAAAATAAGAACCCTTACCCCGCCCTTAAACTCCCGCAATTTTCCGCCCCAAAGCGGGGAGAAAGGGGGTGAAAAAAAAACGACATCGGGGGGCAGGAAAAAAAACCACCGTAAAAAAAGTCCCCGAAAGGGAATCGGAGATATATCAGGAGGTTTCAAAAAGTAGTTGAAGTGGTTTAAATTTGTTTTTCCTATATTCTTCATGCAAAGGGACTAAGTATTGTTAAAGGTTTGGGCTATGAACCTGTTTCATCTTTTCGTTCTATATAAAAAACTATTAAGGATGTCAAAAATTTTTCCCGAAAAATTTTTAACTTTTTGAAAAAGAAATTTTCAAAACATAGAAGAGGAAAGGGGCTCCCTAAAATCTTCGGAATTTTGGGGTTTGTTTCTCAAGATGCCCAAATGTTGGAAAATGTTGGTGTTAAATAAAAATTTTTCTTTTCAGGAATGTTTATGTGTTAAAATGTTTAAATGATCTGGATGAAAACGTCAATAAAAACCCCATTGAGGAAATTTGTTTTTTTTAAATTACAAAAAATAGAGTTTTTTTATCCTCTTGTGTCTCGCTCAGCTGGTTTAGAAAAAAATTTCCCAAGATCTATTTTGGGAAGGAACCTTTTTTGAGCTCCACTGTGAGTTTTATATGGATTTAATTTGAGAAATACAGAAGAGAAAAAAAATTCTTAAAAAATCTTTTTACCCAACAAAGACAAAATTTTTTGGGAAGAGCAGAAAAGGGGGAAGGGTCGTCGTTCTTTTAAACACTAGTCTTTAATTATTTTAAATTAATTTTCCCTTCTGGTTAATGGGGCCAAAATATCAGATACTTATTAATGACCCCACAAAAATGTTTTCTAAAAAAATCTGATTAATATTTAGATGAGGGACTCTTTTTGGGGGAACCCTTAGCCGAGGGGAATATGACAAACCTTTTTTGTGAAATGCCCGGTTATCCCTTTTTTCCCCCTCACTCCCCAAAGCTCCATAAAAACCCTTATTCCCGAAACCTAGATCCCCCAATCGGGGCCCGGGGGCATAGGTTCCTTAAAGGGAACGTATGTGCGAGTGGGTGGATTTTTCTTTGACCCTTTTTGGTTCGAGTTTTTTTTGGCTTTATTAAAGATAAAAAAACATGTTTTGGGCCAAATTGTAGATCAATTTAAAAATTGGTGTAAAACAATTTTGTTGGAAAACGTGCGTATTGAATCGCTGTTAAAAGAAATTTCCCCACATTTTTTGGGGATTGAAGGCAATAGATTTACCCCCAAAAGGAAATTTCCAAATAAAAGGGAAATGATTATGATTGTTTTTATATTTGATGGTTAGATTTTTTTACTTTCTAAAAATTATTTTATGTTTTGCAATACTTTTTCCCTTCAGAAGTTAGGAGCATAAATGGGACCCAAAATTTTTCCCCTTTTTTTTTGAAAACCTTTTTTTGTATCTTTGGGTTTGGGGAAAATGTTATATTTTTCTGAAGACAATCCATTTGTGAAACCATATTATGCTGTACGGGCGTTACATAGTGACTTTAATGGGTTTTTATGGAATTTTTTGTTTTGTGACATCCGCCAGATTTTGTTTATATTTTCAATAATAATGTTTTTTTTGGTTTTTTTTTTACATTTAAAATACCCATTATTTTTTAAAAACTTTTTGGATTTTTTCCCTTAAAGGGTTTTCTTCTGAGGAAAAAAAAAATCTATACATCAAAATTTAAAAAACCAAAAGCTATAAATACCCATACTTTCATGCCAGTTCTTGGAATCCAGTGCATACTTTAAAAAACCCCTAAAACATATGGAGAATTAGTTAGGCGAAAGAGAAATTGTTCACCCAAAAATTTAAAGCTTTAAATTTGGGAAACCCAAAAAAAATGTTGTTGATAGATTGCGAAAAAGGGGGGGGGACCCCAAAAAAAGGGTTTTGATAGAGCAGTCATTTAAAATGGGAAAAAACGAGGGAAAAATCGACCCGTTATAATCTAAGAAAGGGTGGGGGGACAAAAAAAAAAAAAAAAACAAAAAAAAATTTCAGAGTCCCAATTTTTTTTTACTACATATAGCAGTGAGTTTAATAAAATTAAAAAGGGTTTCCCTTAAAATTATCCCCCTATATTGTTTCAAAGATGATCCCTCTTAGGGGTTTTTGCTGCAGAAAGGTGTAGATTGTTTCAAGGAAAGCACCCATCTGCATTCCTTTTTGCACCTAGCCTAGTTAAAAAATAATAGAAAAAAGAAAACCCCGGGGTCATATAGAAGGTTTCTTTCGTTGTGGGGTTTTTCTAGATGCTCTTTTTGTAAGTATGTAAAAAAAACTAAAGAAAATCCAAGGTTAATAGATGGTTTTGTATATTTAATATTAAAAATTCTTGAATTGTGAAAAATTTGAAAAAAACCCCCCCCCCCCCCCCCCCCCCCTTTTTCTTGAATTTTGTAACTTTTAAAATTGAGATACGTTGGATGCATACCCGAGCTTGAAAGATAAAATTTTGGGAAAATGTATATTTGGTGCGTCTTTTGCAGACCTTAAAAAATGTATCCCAAAGTGTTTTAAACAAATTTTTTATTATACACATCATGGAAATGTATCGGGGTTTAAAAGGGGGGGTTTTTTGTATTGAATTTTTTTTTTAATTGGGGGGAACAAGGGGGGGGTGATCATAAAAAAGGTTTATTTCTAAATAGGGAAGGGTAAAGGGTTTTTAGTTGAACTTGCCAACCCCCTTTGGGCCAATTATTTGAACAGGGTTCCCTTTTAAAATTTTTTGATGTTTGGGAATTTGTTTTGTTTTCCCCCCTTTTTTTGCCCCTTTTTTTTTTTTTTTTTTTTTTTTTTTTCCCCTTTCTCCCTTTCCCCCCTTTTTTTTTCCCCCTTTTTTCTTTTTCCCCCTTTTTTTTTTTATTTTTTTTCCCTTTCTCTCCCTTTTCCCTTTTTTTTTTTTTTTTTTTTCTCTCTCTCTCTCTCCCTCCCCCTTGCTTGGGAAAGGGTTGTTTTCCCATAAAAGGAAGTTGGAAAATTGACAAAAAGTTGTTATGGGGCAAGAATCGTTGATTTCGAAGCCGCAACAAAATGCAGGTTTCAAATTGGTTTTATCCTGTGGGGATTCACTGTTTTAAGATGTCTTTTTTGATTTTTTCAAATAAAATTGGTTTTTTTTTTTTGGCTGGCCCCTTTTTTTGATCTTCCCCCCCTTTTTTGAGGGGGGGTTTTAAATTTTTACCTTTTTCATCGCGGGGGCACAAAGAATTTGGGGTGGCAAAAACAGAAGTAGGACACAGGGGGTTTGGGACAATGAAAAGGTGTGGAGGGGCAAAGGCCCAAAAGCCAAAAGCAGGGAGCATGAGGTCAACCAGTGGACAATGGGGCATGTGGAGGTTACAAAAACAGGGGGTAGGCCCCAAAAAGTGGGGACAATGACCGGGGGGTTGTGGAGGTTTACGGCATAGCCCCACAGCGAGCATGAGGTTCAGCAGTGGGGACAATGACAGAGTTTTGGGGTTACGGGAAACCCGACCAGCAAGCAGCTTGAGGTCAAGGGCAGTGGGCACAATGACAGTGTGGAGGTATGGGGGAGCAGCCCTAGCAAACAGCATGAGGTCAGACACTGGCACAATGACAGGGTGGAGGTTTTTTTCCCCCGGGGGAGCGGGCCCCCGCAGGCAGCATGAGGTCAAAATTTAGTGGGACAATGACAAATTTTTTGAGGGGGAAAAAACCCGGAGCAGGGGCCCCAGAAATGGGCCCAAAGGAAAAGAGTGTAGGGTTTACCCGGGGGAGCAGCCCCCAGCAGCAGCATGGAGGTCAGACAGTGGGGACAAGGGCAGGTGTGGAGGGTCCAAAGGGCAACCACAAGGGAGCCGCATGAGGTCAGAAAAGTGGGACAATGACAGAGGTGGAGGTTTACAGCAGCTAAAAAAAAAACTTTTAAAAAAAAAACGCCATTTAGGTTTGGAAATAAACCCAATGACACAGTTGGGGGGACGGGGATTGGCAGGAAAAAAAAAGGCCCGCAGGTGTGTGGCATCAAAGGGGGGTGGGCCCCGGGATAAA